>KV417693.1:51346-141612 GCA_001630335.1 Athelia psychrophila
CCAACTGTGCAAGCCATACCCGCGAATTAGAGGACGCTCGGTCTTGGAAGAAGAGAGATCACGCACTCGCTGCGAATCACACCCGCGAATGAGTGGACACTCGGTNTTGGAAGAAGAGAGATCACGCACTAACTGTGCAAGCCACACCCGCGAATGAGTGGACACTCGGTCTTGGATGAAGAAGAGAGATCACGCACTTGCTGCAAACACCACGCCCGTGAATGAGTGGACACTCGGTCTTGGAAGAAGAGAGATCACGCACTTCCTGCAAACACCACGCCTGTGAATGAGTGGATGCTCGGTGTTGGACGAAGAGAGATCACGCACTTGCTACAATCACACCCGCGAATGAGTGCACACCCGGTCTTGGAAGAAGAGAGACCACGCACCAACTGTGCAAACCACACCCGCGAATGAGTGGACACTCGGTCTTGGAAGAAGAGAGATCACGCACTTGCTGCAAACACCACGCCCGTGAATGAGTGGATGCTCGGTGTTGGACGAAGAGCGATCGACGCTACAAGCCACGCAATCACACTCGAGAAAGAGTGCACATCGCGAAATCGGAAGAAGAGAGATCACGCACCAACTGTGCAAACCACACCCGCGAATGAGTGGACACTCGGTCTTGGAAGAAGAGAGATCACGCACTTGCTGCAAACATCACGCCCGTGAATGGGTGGGCGCTCGGTGTTGGACGAAGAGAGATCACGCACTTGCTGCAAATTACACCCGCGAATTAGAGGACACTTTGTCTTGGAAGAAGAGTGATCACCCACTTGCTACGAATCATACCCGCGAATGAGTGCACACTCAACATTGCCATAGAAGAAAGGAGATGACGGACTGGCTGCAAACACCATACCAGCAAATTAGCGGACACCCGGCCTTACGCAAAGGAATATCACGCACTCTCTATGCAACACAGGCCCCCCGAATTGGTGGATGATTGGTCGTGGAAGAAGGGATATCACGCACCAACTGTGCAAGGCACACCCGCGAATTAGAGGAGGCTCGGTCTTGGAAGAAGAGAGATCACGCACTCGCTGCAAACCACACCCGTGAATGAGTGGACACTCGGCCTTGGAAGAAGAGAGATCACGCACTTCCTGCAGACACCACACCCGCAAATGAGTGGACACTCGGTCTTGGAAGAAGAGAGATCACGCACTTCCTGCAGAGACCCCACTCGCCAATGAGGGGACACTCGGTCTCGGAAGCAGAGATATCACGCACTTGCTGCAAACACCACGCCCGTGAATGAGTGGACGCTTGGTGTTGGACGAAGAGTGATCACGCACTTGCTGCAAATCACCCGCGAATTAGAGGACGCTTGGTCTTAGAAGAAGAGAGATCACCCACTTGCTGCGAATCACACCCGTGAATTAGTGCGCACTCAGCATGGCCATGAAAGAAGGGAGATGACGCACTACCTGCAAACACCACGCCCGCGAATGAGTTGTCACTTGGTGTTGGGGAAAGAGACATCACGCACCAACTGTGCAAGCCACACCTACGAATCAGCGGATGCTCGGCTTTGACATGAAGCAAGATCACGCACCAACTATGCAAGCCACACCCGCGAATGAGTGGACACTCGGCCTTAGGACGAAGCTCGATCACATACCAACTGTGCAAGCCACACCCGCGAATGAGTGGACACTCGGCCTTAGGATGAAGCACGATTACATACCAACTGTGCAAGCCACACCCGCGAATGAGTGGACGCTCGATGTTGGAAGAAGAGAGATGACACACTCGCTGCCAATCACACCCGCGAATTAGTGCACGCTCAACATTGCCATGGAAGCAGTGAGTTGACGCACTTCCTGCAGAGACCACGCCATTTCGTGAGCAGTTGAGCATTATCAGCAGTAGAAAATGACGCGCAAAATCATAGGATTTCCCATCCTTTGTGCCGACATTAGATCACAGTTAAGTTCTTTCAACCTGCCAATCAATTCTTGCCTTCTGAGAGCAGCAGAAAATTTCAGTGTATTCGTGGGAAATACGGAGGTGCTCTTACAATCTAGTGCCAAAGAATCAGTCATCTCGTAGTGTTGGCCAATGATGAAGATGACATACATCCTTTGACAATACAATTATAATCCAATCAGCATCCTGGATACGGTGGATTGATGACATACCGCCTGAAAGAAACGTCATTTCGGAGGCACGGTATTAACGACATGAAGGTGTGTACCTCCAATCTTTCTTTGACCTCCGCAAGAATATCTGCTAGATCCTTTCCTCCCTTCAGTTCCTGAGGCGAGGTCATCATTATGCAACCCTAATATATGCATGGGGTAATACCTTGTACTCTGCGATCAAGGCGAGCAGTTCCCGAATCATCTTCTGAAAAGTGTTCTCGTTGATCAGTACATTGATCCACACTTCGATTACATCAGATGATAAGAATTCCTTAAGATTGCGAACAAGCTCAGGAAACGCATTCAAGTTGCTAGCAACTGCTGAATCCTTCAAGTGCCCTGGCCAGAATTTGATTGCGTATAGTGGCACCCCCTCGTGAGGAAACTCGTCCCGTCGCAGGGTCCTTTTCATTGCCCTCACGCAGTCGACTGCGAGGGAGAAATGAGCCACTGGAGGATCAACGAAGAGATCTTTGGAACGACTCCTGTCCACGAGGAAGTCGCGGAGTGATGTGTGATTGAGTTCAATACGAGTCAAGTCGTCTCCAGGGATACGAAGGATAGACTGAATGGATATTAACGCGCGCAGCACATCCAATATGTCGAGCTGAAGAAGATCTGCGAGCATAGTGACCGAAGGCTGCTTGTGGAGGAGCATGAGGGTGGCGAGCACTCTGCGAAAACAGGGCATTTCGGGCACGGCCCTGAGCACCTGGTCATACAAGGGATCAAGACCGGCGTGCCCGATTAACACATTCTTCAGTTTTTGCTGCGGAGCTGCTGTCCCGTCGGTGACAAAGTCTACCAAAGTTGCAGCAAACAAGAACATCTTGCACGCCTTTTTAACGAGCGCTTCAAGATCCTCCAAAGAGGGCCATGGGAGTGGTGTGCCGTGCATGAGGCGCGGGTTCCGCTTGCGGATGACGGAGAAGCGATGTTTCAAAAACGCCTCGATGTCGACAGCAGCATCGAAGTGCTCCAATGCAACTAATGTTGAGAGGGCCTGAGCTGCATCATCCAAAAACGCCTGTTGAATATGGTCTTCACGACGACTGGTGAGCAACCAGCGGAGCGAAGGAGCGAAGGAGGTGCCGGCGCTTGCAAGGGCGTCGATGAAGTCCTGCACAGCCCGCTTGTCATTGCATTCGTCGAGACCATCAATCACGACAATGAGTGGTTGAGTGGGAAAATGAGCAGCGGGTAAGGACGCCAGGGGTGATAGGACGAGCTTTTGAAGCTGGATGGCGATGGGTTGATGAAAGATTGTAGGATCGTTCTTGAGTGCCTCTTCGATGGTGGGTTTAGCTGCTGGGACGGATATGGTGATTTGGAAGGCGAGAGTGGCGATAAAATGGGTAAACTCGCTACGTCCTCCTGCACCGCGTAGGAAGAAAAAGCTGGCTATCAATGTTCCAGCCTTCGCGCATATTTCCGCTATGGTCTGAGAAATGGCCGATTTTCCAAACCCCGCAGGGCCACTCAGCCAGCACAGGGACGAAGCATCGGGGTCATCCTTCCAGTTCAAAATCGTCTCGATGATTGCTTCTCTAGTCCCCTCGAGACATCTGTTTCTCGAACCGCTCCCCAGATAACCAGCGTCGGGGACCACAAAATCAGGAAATAAAATGTTATGGGGAGTACTTGGATGAAAAGAGGATGAGAACAGAACCGCAACATAAGAAATAGTGGTTCGCACCGATGAATGTGATGTTCTGATTGCCGGCAACGTTCGTCACGTTGCCTCCCGAGGTGCCTATGGTCACGAATACCCTCTAGAGCATTGTATTAGCTTGATGTGAGCCTGATATAGTATGGATGTGCCGCACTGAAGCTGGACTCATTGGCTCTTGCCAGTTGTGCCTGTCATTCATCCTACTGATCGTAGGGATTGCACTAAACAGAGTACCCGAGGAATGTCTAACTCGAGTGTTAGTATTGATCATGATTTCTCATGAGGTATGTTCTCACCTATTTGTGGTGGTTTGACTGGCTGTCGTGGAAACTGCCTAGAACTGGGGAATCAGCGGATGCCAGTGGTCGATAGCAGAAGGCTGCAATTAGCGCTCGAGTGGCCCAGAGTGATTAATATTGTGGCGTCTACATGATCTGGGATTCCGCGAGAATTTGACCTGTCGAAATTCGTCGACATGCAGCGACAATTGCACACCAGCTTTGTACAATCTCCCAGCGCTAGCTAGCCTTATAACTGCTATCCCTCTCGAGCTAAAGCCTGCGAAATATGCTTACTAGCAAAGTTCCAAAATGATCTTTCAATACTTGCAACCTCTCCGAAACTGGGCGGCGTCGGCCATGGTGATGATTCAGCGTCATCTAATATCCCGGTCCTCCCGCTAAACCCAACCTCTCTCAGGCATGCTTCTCCGACAAGACGGTGATTATCCAAGACTAGTATTACTCTAGTATGCTTACCCGCCGACGGATGCCACGACTTCATTACCCCACACAACGCCCATAGGCATACTTCCCCGGCATATAAGATGACTCTCGTATCCGCCAATTCTACAGTTCTATCAGCACTTCTCTGTTCTACTACCCACCCTTGTCAACACTCGCATATCGATTGGAAGCCACTGCAATGTCCATCTCAATCCCACAAACCCAAAAAGCCCTTGCCATCCCTGCGCCCCTCGCGCCATACGCCCTCATCACGCGCCCCGTCCCCACTCCCGGCGCGGGTGACGTGCTCGTCAAAGTCCAATCCATTGGTCTGAACCCCGCAGAGAACGTCGTACGGACCGAGGCGGGAAGCTGGGTGCTGCAGGAGTACCCGGCGCTTACGGGCACGGATGGTGCGGGGACGGTTGTTAAGCTCGGAGAGGGCGTGATAGGGTGGGAAGTTGGGGATCGCGTCTTGTTCCAAGGTCAGTTTTTGAGCCTATCACATTGCATGAATATGACTGACGGTGAGGCTCGTGCTTGTAGGCTGGCTTTCCCCTGATCGAAGCACCTATCAGGAGTACACTCTCGTATACGCAGACCGCATGGCTAAAGTACGTGACATGTGAAGATCTACTCATCTCCGTGATTTTCGCGTGACAGTTACGCGAAATAGGCTCAGTTCAGAAGGCCTTGGGACAGGTGACGAACTTGAGATCGTATTACTACAGTATCCGTTGCCGACTCTAGGACCGACGCAGCCCGGCGGTCAACGCGCTGCGACTCTCACAGTCAACTCCTTTCCTTCAAGCAGGCTCTCTTGGCATGCTAGTAAACTACACCCTGTGTAATCAACGCCTGAAATCGAACGCGGCGTTCTTGTGCAGTTCGTCTGCCGTCGGCCAGTTTGTCATATGTATGAGTGCTCCGACCCGCCCGAGACCCACAGAACCTGAATCACTGGCCTGGTTCTGCATGCAGCTTGCTATTGCTTCCTTCAACGTCGCGTATTCTGCTCGTTTTCTGGACATTGGTGAGTACCCTCCAAATCCGCGCTGTGCGTTGATGAGGCCTGAGTTTCTGATCGAGAAGTCGAGCTGCGCAGGTCCAAATTAACCTTCGCGCTAAATTTCACCTAGTCGTCCTGCTCAAGCTGCACGGCGACCATCATGGCCTGGCCTGCCCACATCCTCCGCAAGTCGAACCGTTTGACGGACACCGAGACCATTCGCAACAAATTCTACCCCCTGTACGACGACATCCTCAACGAGTGCTTTCCTCGCGACCAGTTCTCCATCTGCCCTCAGTATGCCACTACTTTGGCACAGGCGGGGGATCCATGCGCCATCGATTTCACGATCACCTATGTCATCGAGGCGTTAGACATCGATAGCGTTGTCTTCATCCTTGAGATCAAACCCCCCACCTATCTCCATGTCTTATCCGCACGCAAAAGTGCTGACGCTCAGATTCGCTCAAGATTCGGGGACATAGCCCATCTGGTTAAAATACCGAAACTTTATGCGATAAGCGCGATCGGAAAGCGCCTCTGCTACTACACTTTCGACATGGCCACCAGAACCATCCACCCTACCCATATCGCTGACTCCACCATATACGTCCAAGACACTGCGCCTATCGAAAGGTGGGACTCGAACGTCGTGGAGCCCGAAGGTCATGACAGATTCCTAGCTGTAGTTCAAGAAATTCAGGCCATGGTCAATAATTTGTGGTGCGTGCATAGCATCTTTCATGTACCATCGTTACTTGACGCGTTACCTCCAGATGTTCCAGATCACATTCTTCTCGATACTCACCTCCGCTATCTCTGTCTCTGCGCGGCACTCGATTTCGGCTGAAAAAGTTATCGTTCCACTTCTTTCTTCCGCACCATGCCCATTTTTTCACATGCAGTACTATGCCCATTCTTTCTCATTCAGTACAAGTACCTTCGTAAAGTGAACATTTGTAGTCAGAGCCGAAGCCAGAATTGAATGGTGTTTTCCACATGAGACGCACGTTCTCAAGGTGCAATATAATATGCAGTGTTCATATTCCAGCCGGTAAAAGTATCTCCAGCGGCGGCACCTATTCCGGCAGCTCACCCCACGTGAACTTCTCCCCCTCAAACGCAGCGCGCGCCGCGCTGGGCAAGTGCGCCGCGTAGTTCCCTGGTAGCAGTGCATCGTACCGATCTGATCCTGGCTTGTACACGCCGCGTCGTTCGGTGACGAAGTCAGCGGGGTCGCGTTTGGACGGGGCAGCGGAGATGGGTTTGGGCGCGAAAGGGGAGGAGATAGGTGTGGATGCGGATGCGTTGATTGGAGAGGATGCGCACCTCATCATCACAACCCTACAGGCTAATTGGCCTGGCAACCGCTCTCCCCCGGTATGCCAGGCTTATTAGCCTCGATATTGCTGTATCCTAACACTGACAGTAAATGTCTTGATTAATACTTTTTCGCGTCTTGCTATGGGTTACTAATCGCGAGGGAAGCCATGATCATGAGCGGCACAGTCGTGGAACGGCGTGCAGTATATCAGACATCTGTACACGAGTCGGCGAAGCGCGTGTTTCCGAGTTGACCAGCCCGCGCGAGCGCATCCGCCGATTGCAGAGGGCGAGTACTTCGCGGCTGCGTCTAGTAGGGTACAGTAGCAAAGTCGACTTGGTTTAAACAAAGACTTTTAAACATGTTTGTAACACGTTTTAAACAGTGTTACAAACTCCCAGCCCCCAGACATCCTTGAGTTATAAACCTGCACAGCTTGTACGGTTAGTTTGACAGCTGGCAAGCCGTCAAGAAAATAATTGATTACATTAACAGTATTGTGTGATGCTCTGTTCAATTATTCGCTAATCTGATGCCCGAGGAACGCACAGTCTCGAACTTCACCAAAATTAACTCAGCGGACCGATCCAGTCAAAAGGCAAGCACAATTGTTATCATCACGAAAGTTCAAACAACACCCACAACGCTGTCGGATATGATCGCGCAAGCTGCATTCGCAGCCGATGGGGTCTTTTCAGCCTCGAGGTAATTCTGTGGCACGGTCCTTGGATCGTGAGGATCGCGAGAAGCTCATATGATTCGTGTCGAGTGACGCGGGCAGACTCTTCCGCCGGGGTACTCGTATTCGGACATATAGAGGGAGCCGATCGCTGAACGTGCATTGATTGATAATCTGCGCGTATACATCAGGAAAATCCCAAACTCACTTGGGAGCAACTTATGGTTACTTAGAGCTTACTTATGCGCCTAAAGGTGAATAAGTATACAAGTAGGTCTATTACTTATATACTTATCGCGCTTGCACGGCCCCAAGTACCAATAAGTAGCGAAAGTAATATATACTAAGCAAAGCCCAAGGAAAATTTAAGTAAACGGTAGTGCACATGTATAAAAGGTTTTCCAAGTCTGCGGCAAGTGAAATTCGTGGATGGATAACAAAGCGGAAAAGGATGAATCTAAGAACCAATAAGCAAATAATGCCATTATAAGTTGCAATGATTGTAAGTATCTAATAAGCGTATCAGTGTCCCAAGTGTACATATGATCAGAAAACAAGTTCAAAGCTGCGATAGTCAATATATTTGTTTACATACCAAGCCCGGAAAATTGTGGTGAGGGAATGAGCGGGAGTAAGGCCCTTTGGAAGGAAGGCCTTCCCAAAGAGAGGCATGAGGTGTGCACCACGAACAATCATATCCATTGAGATCACGGAGCAGTGGCGCTCCGTTTCGTCATCGTCGCGAAAGTCCGCTTCCAGCATCCACATGCCCGTGGTTACATCCGGTTTGTCCCCAAGGCGCGAGAACCATGAGACGAGGGCGCAGGGATAAGCAATTGAGTTATAGGTGAACGAGAGAAAGGCTTTGACTTGTGCCACATCTAAGCCTCGCATGCCTGGCGCATTGGCATCCGTCTCAATAAAGACGCAGTCGTAGCGGCCGGCACCGCCTTGCCAGGAGGGCACTGCGCGTATCCTCTCGCTCGAGATACCTTCGGTGCCGCATAGGTCGCTGGGTGCGTGGAAGAACGCGAGTGCTGAAGGGTGCACGGAGATGTGCTCGGAGAAAGCTGGTAGCATATTCGGTGCTGCAGAGGTCGCCTCGGGATGTAGCTGGTAGAAAAGGAAGTCGCTTAGAAGGTCCGCAATGTTGGCTTGGCTGACAACATTGGCGAGAGAATCGATGGTGATTTTGCGGTCTGAGAAAGATGTTTAGTGGACGTCTCGACAGGAAGCAGAGGTAAGCACTCACGAGATAAAGTTGGAGCAAGCTGGACTTCGGCGAGAATGCCGTGGCCGTCAACAGGGCCGCCGTCGTGATCCAAGCCAGCCAAAGTCAGTGCATGGGCGGCAACTTCAATAATTAAATAAGTATGATGTAAAATATAACAACAGCCGTGAATAACATACCTGCTTTATCAGCAGTAACTGACTGGCGAGAGCGTTTCGGTGGTTCCAGCATACCTCGGCGTACAAAGTCGATGCGAGCCGCCGATAGTTTATCAAGGCGCTGGTTAATGTACAACATCTGCTGCAGTGCTTTGTAGCGATTCGAGCGGCGCCAGGGCTGCTTGACCGCCTTGATGTGTTTGGACTCCGTTATCGAGGAGCACAAACCATTGGGCGCGCCAAATTCCCGAATGAGCTTGGTCCAATGGCGAGCCGAGTGTTGGCGCGGGAGATTAAAGTCTAAGCGTATACCGAGTTCTACGAAGATCTTGCGATACTCGTGAAACTCGGCTAACGCCGCGTCCATCTTCGCCAGACTGTCCGTATCATGGATATCACGCCGGGCAAGGTAACAGAAGTCAATGAAGGCACGCAATGCGCGCACCGCTTCGTCGGGGACGAAGCCTTCGATGGCAGCAAGATAAACCTGCGCTAAGTCAGTCCGTGCTATGTGGAAGTCGATATACTGGTGTTTCGTACCCTCATCAAGGCTTTTGAATCGTCTCCAGTCCACTGTTTGAACCCACGGCCCTTCGGAAATCGTCTGACTCCCGAAAAGGGCGCTGCGAGAGATATCCTATCGGAAAATGTTAGAGATAGCTAGGGGGGTGGGGAACCACTAACCGATAGTCAATCTCACTGAGAATACGATCTGCATCTTTTTTGGGATGCATAGATCGTATTATCTCTTCGATCCAGGTGACCAGATGGTCTTTGAACGTCCCTTTGATGAGTTGATGTAGTATGTCGGGGGAAATCAACTCATTGATGTCAGCTCGTGCGATATCAGCTGTGAATGGCTATACACTAGTTAATAAATAGATATAGAGAGCGTGAAGAGATGAAGACTTACAACTATGTCTCCGACAATGCCAAATTTGGCCCATAACTCGCCGAGCTCGTGAAACTCTGCAAGTTCATTCGCGAGCTTTTGCGTGCGGCTTATGGCGTCTTGCTCGAGATCCTTGTATGGCGCCATGCACCTAAACATACTTGATATTAGTAAAAGTCAATAATATGTAAATAAGTGACTGACTTTGGGCACCATCCCTGCACAATAGCCGTCAGCATGCACTGCTCGGGATAGTCGCCAATATACGGACCTGCGCCGTAGATTGCGCGCCGGAAGTGACCATCTGGGCAGCGCATCGGTTCCGGCGTTGTAAAGCCTTTGCTCAGCGGCTTGAGCATCTGGGCAAGGCAGGTATGTGACAGCTGGCGGCGGAAGTTGCGGAAAGCATCACTCCCAGCGTGAGCCTTGTCCACTAATATAATGAATGTATTAGTGCTCGTAGATTAGTCAAATGATGAATAAATAGAAACTTACTTTTTGCAATTGGCAGGAAGCCTAAGAGGACCAGTCCGTCACGGTGCGCACATCGTACATTGTTGTGTATGTTCCCAATAGACATGTACACCGGCCAATACTCGTTGTGACCGGTGCCGACTGAGACGGTGGTCTTGTCGCTCCCCAGGATGATGGGGACAAACATAGCCCCATGCGTCCCTTCGTCTTCCGATATCAAAGTCTAAAACGGACATCAGTTAACATTAAGTCATAATCAATATTAGTGAATACGTACTGATTGTCGCCAGGCCCAGTTTCCAGACATGAAATGCTGATAACGATGACTCCCGGAATCATCGTATTCCTGATATGGCGTGTAGTCGAACTCGCCATCAAAGTCTGTGTTGGAAAGGAGGTTTTTAATTAGTTCACGAGGGTCCCGAAACCATACTTCGTGCTTGTCCTCCATCCAGCCAGGGATTTCCCCGCTCTCAGGAAGCGCTCCGCTGTAACTCAGTTGGAAACTTTGCCACGGTACGTCTCCGACAGGGGTAGAGTCAATTGCAGAGTAAAGGTCTTGATGATTGGCGAAGGGGGCCTTGCTGCCGGCGTTGGAAGAGGCTGCGTGATCTCCCCAGAGTCCTAGTAATTTGTCGATTTTGGCGGCAGGCATCTGGGCATCTTTGTAGAGGAATTCGGCCAGCTCGAAGTGAGCCTTGCTGTCAAATGAGCCCCAGTCGGTCGATGCGGGATCATGGCGGGCTGGGGGAGGTGAGTGTGCAGGTATCCAGTTCCCATGCTCATCGCATTTTCTAGCTATCATGATTGTTCAGTAAATAGTATTTGGCAAGAGAGGGAGACATACCGTTGATGGTTGGATGGTAAGACTTTGCGGTCTTTTGCTGCGAGGCCCTGCTGCTAGTGCTCCTGAAGTCGTCATCGTCATCAACATCTTCGACTGTTGCCCGCCTGCTACAAGGTTGATTGCTGTCCCTATCACTGTCCCTCTTGCCGTCCCTCTTGTCGTCCCACTCGCTGGCCAGCTTGCCATCCCACTCTGTCGCCGGCTTGCCATCCCACTCTGTCGCCGGCTTGCCATCCCACTCTGTCGCCAGTTCGCCATCCCACTCTGTCGCCAGTTCGCCATCCCACTCTCCCGCCGGCTCGTCATCCCACTCTCCCGCCGGCTCGTCATCCCACTCTCCCGCCGGCTCGTCATCCCACTCTCCCGCCGGCTCGTCATCCCACTCGCCCGCCATCTCGCCATTCCTCTCGCCCGCCGTTTCACCATTCCTCTCGTCGTCTGTGCTCTCCACCTCATCTAAATCACTGCCCAACGGTGATGATCCCAGTCCAGTAGGAGAGGCGATGGGATCCGATGATGGTTCAGGTTGGTAGTCGGGATGACACGCATTTTGGTGCTGTGTCAGTCCAGAGGGGTTCATGAATGTGCGATCACAGCCTGAAGCGTGACATCGACGGGCCTGTGGATAGGCCAGTGCAAACTTGGTACGTAGACGGAGATTGGAGTTGAGGTGCATTGGTGGGATGTCAAATGGGAGCGTAGAGGGCAGGCGGGATCACAGGAGGTTAGGTTTGGTCGAACGAGTCGGAATTTTTGCTAAGTACGAAGCCACGTAGCTCCTCCTCTCTACTTCCACATCTGCCGCTTTACCACAATCAACCACTTCAACCTCATCGTACCCAAGATATGCCCATAACTCGTGCAAGTAACGCTGACAAGCACCCTGGTCTGGCTGTTACAGCCGACGTGAAGCCTCGCCGTTCCTCCCAGCAAGTCGCAGCAGACCGTGAAGCGAAAGAGAGGGAAAAAGAGGCCAAGAAGACCGCCAAGCTCTACGCCGAAGTCGTCAAAGGCGAGCGGCTCAACAAAGTGACCACCAATGTCACTGCTGAGGATGCGTCCTACGCAACTCCAGTTGCGCCGAGGGCTTCGTCCAAGCGCAAAGCCCGTCCCCTGCAGAGGACGGAGTCGGTATTGGACCTTCAGCCAGAGCGCAATGCACCCACCAGCATGACCATGCCCCCCCCGCCTCTCCCCGCATCTAAACCTGTTAAACAGGTCAAGAAACAGGACACTTCAGCCAAGGCTGCCAGCGCTGGCACCAAGTCCAAATCCGCTCCCGCTGGCGCCAAAGCCAGTACCCTGCCTGTCGAAGTTGCTGGTAGCAGCGCTCCCGCCAAGCCCGAAGTCCAGCCTGGCGAAGGTGCCGGTGCCACTGCTCCCACCAAGCCGAAGAAATGCAGGGCCGACAATGCAGGCCCTGCTCCTGCCAAAGCCTCAGACGAGACGGTGAAGAGCCGCCCCAAACCCGTCATGATCCTGCGTCCAACGGCTCCCAGCCTCACTGATGATGTGGAGATGGCGCCTGCCGGTACCAACATCCCCGAAAGAGCCATGAAGTACTATGGTGGCCTTCCCGCCAACGACCCGCCTCCACCCGGCCCTCAGCCCGCCAGAACCGCGTCTGGCGGTTCCAAACCCCATCACGTACCACCCATGCCCAAGCCGACTGCAGCAGGTGGACGTACGGGGGTAGGTGCTCCGGGTCCTAGTCGGTCCAAAGTCCCAGAAGTTGCGCCCGAGGATGACTCGGCCACTGAGGACGACTCTCAAGCGCCGGAGCCACAGGGTGCCAATGACAACTCAGTCACCGAGGACGATTCACAGGCGTTTTCGCCTGGTGAAGAAGACAGCGAGACGGAATTCAGCGACCCCCAGCCCAAGAAGAAACAGAAGACTCACGAAGATCCCAAGATCAAAGGGAAGGCGACGAACAAAAAGCTCAATACTAATAAGAAACAGGCCACCAAAGTGATTCGCGAGGGGGATAGCAGTGAAGTTGAGATCGTCGCCGAGAGTAAGAAGAAGAAGCCTGTGCCGAAGGTTATTGTCAAGAAGGAGGCTGCGCCGAAGACATCTGTCAAGAAGGAACCAGTCGTCCCACCAGCGCTTCCGGTCCATCAGAAAGCTTATCGCGATAAGATGGCAGTAGGCGTTAATAGGTGCGTGGTGTTGCCTTATTGGGGATTTACCTCTTGATCGCTTACCACAATGTCACTTCTCACCCTCGATCAAACGACACTTTTTTATTGGAACCTCAGCCACACGTACTTGAAGGAGCAAGCTGGAGGAATCTGGGACATCTCAAGCTGGACGGCTGACGTCATCCCTGGCCTCAAACCGCCCACTGTCAACAGATCCGGAACCACCCCCTCGCTAACCACCAGCAAATCCCGTACAGCGACACGGCCTCCCTCATCAGTCGCCTTGCGTGCATCCGTGTTCACTAACATAGTGCGAGTCTCTGGCACCGCAGAAGATAGTACCCACGAAAAGGGAGCCTTATCAGACTGCGACAAGACAGTTGGCGAAGAGTCCGAGGCGAAGAAATGCAGCCCAATAAAAGATGGTGTGCGGTTATCTAGCAATGTAAGTCAGATGGGCTCTGTCATGACCGCCAAATGCTCACACCATGTTTAGGGTATCGTCAAGCTGGAGCCCGGCACTCCAGCCCCCAACCGAACAGCGCGCAAGCCGGCTCGCACCACGAACAAAAGCCTTCCGGAAGCGTTCCAAGAAGGGACCATATGGAAGATGAAGGTGACGCCCTCGATAATCAAATGGGCTGGCACCTTCCCGAAGATTTTCAAGATCCCAGTCAGCAGTCTCATTCCGGTCCTCGAGGTAGTGTGCCGCTACTACTACGAGGACGATACTATCACCATTCAAGACCATAAGCATCCAGCGGTAGTACAGGTATGTGCCCCGTTACTTATCTTACTTATTCTTACCATTTCTACAGATGCAGCAACGTCTCATTGACCAATTCAGAGGCCCGATGGGATCGGCTGCGATATCTGTTCTGCTCGCATATCTAGCGGCTTGTCCTCTCACGAAAACTTCGGATGTCGAACGTGTTTCCTGGTGCAAGGAGCACCTTGAGAACTCCAAGTTTGTCTACGGTAATACATCGAGTCCAGACCCAGTGGTAAGCCGCACATATTTTATATGTTCAGGTATTAATCTATTATTAGCGATGGAAACAGGCATATCAGTCTGGCCTCATCATTCAGATCTTCGCTGTGTATCTTTCGGCCATCAAGAACGTCCCGTGGCTTCTCGGGATGTTCCCGAACTCGGACGACCCCAGCACTCCACACCCAGAGCCTCGCCCTGCGCTTGCACTGGCTGTTGCAGCCTTGGAGCGGGCCATGACACTTGTCGCAGACGGCAAGATCACCACCGCCACGATCCAAGCTAGCAAGATAAAGGGGGGCAAGCTTATCATCGCCGACATCCATCCTGTTACACGCAAGGCCCACATCGGCAGCATCGCCTTCAGCGAGGGTCTTTGGGGTAGCGCAACGAAGGAGTACTGCATTAACATTGCGGGCTTAAGGAGGTCCGATATGGACAAGATCGTCCTCGCTGCACGAAGGTTCTCCCGTGCAACCGCGGGGGCCCAGAACACCGAAGAAAGTCAGTGCGCCCTTGCCATACCCACCAATGAACAGGGTGCGCGCATCCGTATCCCCCTCAACTATGACAGTGATTCGGATGCCGAGGAAGAGGTTGAGGACGCCGGGGGTGAGCATGCCGAGGATGAGGGCATCGAGAACGTGGATGCCGAGGATGAGGACAGCGAGGATGAGGACATGCAAGCTTTCCCGCCGGCTGAACAGTCTGATGAGGATATCGAGCTCGAGAAGGATGCTCATCCCGTGGAGGACTACGGCGAGGAAGAGTATGCTGGAGCGTATAGGAACCCATATGACGATGACGATGCCATGGAGTACGAGGACGGGCACGCACCGGAGGCTATGGAGGCGGACGAGGATGAGGTGCACATTTCCCCTGCATACAAATGACGCTATTTACTGATCGTTTGCACCTGTAGTAAGCCTCTCTGTTGCATTTCCTTACTTCCTTGACTTGTCCTTGACCGTCTTTTGTCACTTTCGATTTTGCATCGTCGCTTTCTTTCGTACTTGATATCTTTTATAATTCTATGCATTTTCGGCTTGATATCTTCGTGTCCTTGCGGCTTCCTTTTAATTCTCCTTTCATGCATGAACTGGTCTTATCCGCTTGAAGTACCTTACCTTCGCAATAGCTTTCATTGCTTAGACGCTTTTTGCAGTGGACAGTGCTCGTACTTTCCAGGCTTTTGCTCTTGATTACTTTGAACTGCAATCTTTTCATCTTGGCTCACTTTCACATTTTGTTGCTTGGATTTTCTTGGGCGCCTTTTTGAGTTGAAGACTTTGATGCTTATGATGCTTTCGCGCTTCGCTGTCTTATACTTCCATATATGTCATAAGTAACTGTTATAAGTAGATAATAAGCTGGCCATAAGTAGGGGATCTACTTGTGGACTTATTTGCCCAAGTGCGCCGAAAGTACACATAAGTGCTCCAAAAGTAAGTTTGGGATTTTCCTGATGTATGCCCCCCAGGGGCGATTCTGCATCCTCATCTTTGCATGTGCAGAAACCGAAGTCAATCCAACTTCTCTGCTCAGGGCGCGGATGCGATTTAGACAAGCTGAATATGCACAGCTCAGTGCATGTTTGTTTGTCATCCGGCCATCCACTCATAGTCGCTGTCATGTGATCGTCGGAGGGGTTCGAAGTGGGGTCTCCGATGGAATATCTCCATCCTCGTAGCCTCATTTCACGGACGACATTCGGAGCTTCTTGCGTAGGGTCGAGAACCCACTGGTTCTTTAGCAACCATGGATAATAACCTCCCCGGTTCGCCTCTGGTATCTTCTGGAAAGCTGCCTTGATCTCCTGCACCAGGATCCCGCGAACTCTCCATCTGTGCACGTCTTTGGGTACCACATCGAGGTACCTGAAGAGACCTTGGTATAGGCCCAAGAGCATCGTCCTATTTTCTGGTGATATTGCCCTTGTGAACCCGTAGTCCTCTTCTGCTTGCGCATGATCAGGGAATTCATCATATATCGCCGCTCGTGCAATGTAATATGCAGTGTTGATAGGTTTTGTCGGGTTGCAATGGAAAATGTGCAGGGTCCAGGATTTGCTCTGGCAATCTGGGCCGCAGTACCAGGCGTCGGGATCCTTGCATCCAGAGCACCTCTGGATTGCTGGACCCTCACAATGGGCGCATTCATGGTCGGGCATGGCAGTGTTGTAAGTTACGCAAAAATCGATCTCTAAATGATGCGATGTTCATTGGATTAAGTCATAACTTATACACGACAGGAGTAGCTTGAGTAACGCACCGCGCAGAATCGACGGATGGAATCAGATGGTTCGAACTGTCTTGAGATCAAGATACGCAGAGAAGTCAGGCAAACAGTCCGTGTCAGACACTGGCGAGCGCTAAACAGAGCACAATGAAAGGAGTCACTACAGCACATGGCTCTTCTCAACCCGAACTTCCTCTCAACCGTCAAGCAGCTTGGCGCACTCCTTGCGACATCCTACCACCTCAGCAGTCTGAGAACTGGCTAGCTACAAGAAAACTTCGATGCATTCATGATGCTCGACTCGCGCAATCTCCCCGACCCGAATGTTGGTCTGTTGTAGACTCAGTACAGTCAAGCGTTGACTCGTCCCTGGCGGTAGTTTGTAAGCTGTCAAGAAGTTAATGTTTCTCGGTAAACAATGAAGGTGTGTTTTCCATTAGACCCTTGCTGTCCACACACCGTTCCACCACGGCTTTATTAATCTTCGGGCACCCGAGATCACCCTGTCTTGCCTTGAAAGAATATCCCTTAGAATCATCCCCGCAGCCCGTGACTCACGCCTGGCAACATTATGCATGATAGCTGAGAGCGATGTGAGATGACCTTATATTATGACACCGGCCTGTATAGTAACCAAGTGATGAATCTTCAATCCGCATATGTACGCCCACCGCCCGTTTAATCGAATCAAATACAGATGCAGCTCGGGAGAGACATGTTGCAGCAACATCAGATAGATCTTCGTGGAATCGGGGCGATACATGGCGGTCCATGCACATTGAACACTTCTGTCTGTGAGTGAGCGCGTCGGCGACACATCTATTAGGGGATCATATGAGTACAGGGGCATAAAGAAAGAGAAGTGGACGTACGGCTCACAGGTCTAATAGCCACACGTGGTGATAGTTCTGTATCGAGGGAAATTACGGCGTATAGGGCACACGAGGCTTGCGCTAGAGAAGTATTAGATGATGTACTTAGTGGACAATGGACAATCGAAGGCCTGATGGACTTACACACTGGGTGAGGGCGAAGTTGCCGCGGGAATTGATGTGCACGACGACGGAGATGTCATTCATGTCGACGTCGTCGCCAAGCTAAGAGAAGATAATGTTAGACAAGGTCATCGTTCAGTACCATGCGACTACATACTTCAACAAGATTAACACCTGTCACAAGCCCGGTCTTGCCGCCAGCGAACACCCGCACCCACGGTCTTCCCAATGTTCGCGCCGAAGACATCGCGGAGCACGAGGAGGGGGTATGGGAAAACGAGGTGGGGCGTTTGGCACTTGCAGTATGCGCGCCGTGATGGTGTCTGTATGCTTGGTGCTGGGCTCGCCGCGGTTGAAGCAGGCGGCTTCGCCGTGGTCCAGAGATCAAATAAGCGAATGTAAAAGGGCAAGATGAAAATGCCACTCACCGTGGCCCATCCAATCCGATCCGTCTTGGTAGTCAGCGTCTCGACGACCCTGCGCGCCGGATCCCATATATAACCGTGTGCGCACCCACCCGTGTACCAGGGAAAAGCACAACCCGAACTGCGATCACCGCTCCATTCTCGATGATGATGACGATCTTCGCAGTCCCAATGCGATAAGTAGTGAAAGCGAAGATATCAGAGCGATGTCCGAACCCCACCCAACGTCGTCCCCGTGGCCGGTCTCGAGAAGCTCCCTCTTGGTCCAATAGTAGATAGGAGATGCCGCGCCTCTCGATCTTGGGAAGACGACGGGGATCATGGCACAGTGTATGCCGAGAATCTCGCAGGCACGCTTGGTGTGGATCTGCGAGAGGATGGAGTTGATGTAACACGTCGTGAGTGCGCCGTAGAGGGCCTTCCTTGTTGAAAGCCTATCCCGCACTTGACGATAATCCCGGAGAACACCTGGAGGCGGGGAATAACCACATGATGCTAGAGTGACAAACGTGAGATAGTTAATACACAAGGCGAGGGAGGGAGCGAGGGGGACGCACCAAGACCGCGTGTCATGTGACTCACTTTAAGTGTGCGGACCAGCAGATATGTAACGCTCTCGAAAGCATCGAGATGTGATGGGATGAAGATTGCGCTGTTCGTTCTTCAGCCATCCAACGCATTCGAACGAGAAGAGACACTCACGCGAACCGAACATCATGAAAATGATGAGCGCCCACATACTCTGCTGCGCCCTGTTGAACGCTACACTGCTCTTATGGCTGGGACGGTTGAACGAGCTGGTGTACGAGCTGATGTCCTTGAAGCCCTTAATGATGGCGCCGGGTGAGGAAGGTGTCAGTGGCGACGGCGACGGGCTTCCTGCTGCTCACACGTTCCAAACTGAAGATTTCATCTTGCTCGATGCATATTCCCTTAATGGTTGCAGTGTCTGCCACGCCTCCGTGCTTCGGTAGTCAGAGACGCACAACAGTGCGCATGTAATAGATAGCGCAGGGGAGGCCTAGGTACGCACGGCGCTCCCCGCAGGCCGCGTGGTTGATCCGCGGCAAGAGCAGGGCGGGGAGTGAGGAGGATCCGCACTAGGTATACGTCGGTGGGTGAGTTCTCGATTAAGAAGGTGTAGGTAAGAAGGGGGGGACGTACGGGATACGTGTCCAGCCGGAGTGCATATGAGAGGACGGTGGGATGTTCGGCACGATCAGCACGGGCGGGTGCGCGCAAGCATCGAGTTGGACTTTGTGTTGCTCCCATCCAGGGGATCCCCCCCTTCCAAGAACTTCGTCATCCACCGCGGCCTCTTGTCTGTCGGCCAAACGCACTTCATCTTCACCTGCATGATGCTCGTGACGAATTGGTGAAGACATCCGAGACAACGACGTTCGCGCCAATTTGCTTCCAGATCACGTAGCAAAACACACCATTGGCAGCACTTTTATCCGTTCCCACGGCCTTTGAAGGGGGGTTGTTATGTTACCAGCAACGACCCTTGAAGGCTGATTATCCAGATATATCCTACCGCCAAATCCTAAATAGGTCAGCCTTCCTGATTGCTTCCCCGCGAGACATCCTTAGATGCCTCCCAGAGAAGGATGGGGTAGTATCCCGATGTATCTAGGATGTATCTACACTAATTATTGCCGTTTGCAGAAGAGTTGGCCGCGGCGGTTTCGCGCGTCTTTTTGGCACTTTCCGACTCAAATCTTGCGGGGCTCATAACTCAACAACGCGGGCTCCGATTGACACAAGTAGATAGTGAAAACAACGCTATTTTTTGAGGGCTAGACAGCCCCGTGGTTAGTTAGACGCGGGAGTGAGCACGTGAAATGTGACTGGGCCGTGGTCAATTTGGGCCAATTTTCGAGCATGTACGCGATATCTCTACAAGTACACCTCGGATTCATGTGAACCAAAGATGGAATTTCATGGGGAAGTAAGGGGCTAGGCAGCCCCGTGGTTCTTGGAGTCGAATATAATTGTTCAGTCCAGTTGATAGGACTTGCCAGCTAAAATTCTCATTTCCTATGGCATTTGGATGATAACTTGGTCATGAGTGTCCCAATCTCCAGGGCTCAAAGATAAAGTGTATTTGGAATCCATTTATCCAGAAAGATCCATAGTTTCAATGGCAGGATAATGTTCTTGACTGTGCCATTGAGTGCTAGTCTGAGGTGGACACATGTAAACGGTATTGTTCCACGTTAAAACCTATGGGGCTGCCTAGCCCCATACTTCCCCATGAGATTTCATCTTTGGTTCATATGAATCCGAGCTGTACTTGTAGAGATATCGCGTACATGCTCGAAAATTGGCCCAAATTGACCACGGCCCAGTCACATTTCACGTGCTCACTCCCGCGTCTAACTAACCACGGGGCTGTCTAGCCCTCAAAAAATAGCGTTGTTTTCACTATCTACTTGTGTCAATCGGAGCCCGCGTTGTTGAGTTATGAGCCCCGCAAGATTTGAGTCGGAAAGTGCCAAAAAGACGCGCGAAACCGCCGCGGCCAACTCTTCTGCAAACAGCAATAAATAGAATACATATCCCGTATTTACATCCCAGATACATCTTGAGATCATCTTGGCTTTCCGCGATGCAAAATGGCAGATGCAAATGAGCCAGAAAGTCAGATATTGTATTCAAAGCTATATATATACATTGGATGATAAGTAGAGATGCTTGCGGGGAGTGTGAGAAGCCCCACGATGCAATATGAGCAAGATTAGATGTATCCGGTAGCCCACTTCAGATGCAGTGCGTGCGCAGACGTGGCGGTGGGAGTGAATCTGTGGAAAGGGAAAGAGCAGAGGGCCAGAGAGGGCCAGAGAGGGGGCCGGCGCGAGCGCGCACTTACCCGATGTGCGTATGCGGGCGTGCTTGGAGCATGCGCACGTGGGTCTTGCATGGGGCCGTGCCTGCTCAAGCCGCGCGTAGGCGCTTCTTGGACGTGCGGGTGGGTCTGCATGAGCGGGGACATAGGTCCAGCGTGGGGCTGGGGAGCGCACATACGGCTGGCTGGCTTGCGTATGCGCATTGGGCCTGGTGTAGCGAAGATGAGGATGGGTTGCCTGCATAGGGGCGGGCTGGTGAGCACGGGTAGGAGCTGACAAGCGCGGTCATGGTCTGGCGAGCGCGAGTAGATGCTAGGAGTACAGGGGTAGAGGGTGAGACCACTAGGCGTAGAGACTACATAGGAGCTCGGGGCTGGGAGCGCGTCGGGGCTAGAAGTGGGTCAGGATAGGAGTGCGTCGGGGCTGCATGTGTGCATGGGGGCTGGAATCTGTACGTAGGGCTATGGTGCGGCATGGGGGCTGGGAGCGCGTGTGGGGGCAACGACTGCGAAACGACTGCCAAGAGTCGTTAGCGGGTAAAAAAAGATATACGGTGTATCAAGACTTACGATGTCAGGCCACTGCAGTCGATCCAGGCGATTTAGAGAGGGGGGGAGGAAGCATGGTGCATGGGGACGGGGTGGTGAGACGACGACGACGACACAGTCTTCGTTGATCGAAACCGTCCGCATTTAGACATCTGAGTGGCTGAAAATTTCAGCCACTCAGCTTTGCACACCCTCCCCCCTTCTCCACAGCACGTAGCCAGCCTCCTGGCTCTCTATAAAACATGCATGCACTCGCCTTACTATTGAATATCTATTCAAATTCAAATTAAATGAGTGCGGACTGAGTTCTGGAGAAGATTTCCGTCAAATTCAGCCATCCTCCCCATTATATGCATACTGTATATTTCACCTGATGCTAATATGATCTTTTTGCCAACTAGAATTTTTTATTGTACCCTAATACAACTCTCCAGGGCAGCACAATTCATTCTGATGATGCATAGGCTGATATGACGATGGTCTGCATGTCATGATATATCTACACCTCGCATAAAAAGCCCCAGAGTGGTGGAATGGCCCACCGTAGCCTCTGAAACATAGATAGCATGTATAAAATCAAGAATATGGGTTGAAAATCACATATCCATAAGCCCTGGAGCACCACAAAGACATCCCAAGGCAATAACACGAAAAATGGCCAAAAGCCGGGGTCTCACACAATTAGCATATGGTATAAATTATATCTGACACTTGAAATGGGCTGTAGTAATGTATATATATGTATCCCAGAAGATAGAATTGCAGCGGAGTAAATGTGGAGAGGGGCACAGCCAAAATACACAGAAAGATGAAGATCCCAACAGAGTTTCACACTTGATACTTCCAACAACTACAATTTTGCACTGCGGGATTGCCACAACATCGATCTTCAAAAACGAACACTTGGAAGGCATTCTGTGGGCTCTATTTTTATGTATTCCAGGGCCTGATCTAATTTATTTACAACGGATCCATGTAGATAGAGCAAAATGCGAGACAGCGAGATAACGGCCCAATCGGGCATATCACAGATCTATCACTCTAATCTCCCGCAAATCAACCCCGATTATAATTCTGAGACCTGTGTCATATACTTACATAGCTATGGTACATATGCAGGAGATATTGTAAACTAATTCGTAGTTTGGAGCTCGCTATCGAGTGAGCGACGATGCACAACGGATGCGCCACAAACAATCGAGATTATCGTTTAGCGCCCATCGTGATCATGCCAAGTCTGCGAGTTTAAACCCTACAAGTCCTTAGCGCTGGATGATTTCCCGGCATCTGTAGTGTGGTGAGGCCCGAGGATGGCGGAGATATCCAAGATGACTGCAAGATTCATCTAGGCATCCAATTCCGGCAGCAGT
The DNA here is from genome assembly GCA_001630335.1 of Athelia psychrophila. Classification (NCBI taxonomy): domain Eukaryota; kingdom Fungi; phylum Basidiomycota; class Agaricomycetes; order Atheliales; family Atheliaceae; genus Athelia; species Athelia psychrophila. The sequence goes on from KV417693.1 coordinate 74,068, forward strand.
CAAAACATGCGTAGGATGTATCCTGGATATTGGCCTTTCAAGGGTTGTTGCTGGTAACATAACAACCCCCCTTTGAAGGCCGTGGGAACATCTTCAAAGTGCTGCCAAGGGTGGCAAAACACGTCAAGGGGTGAGTTCCCGCCGAGAAGGAAGAGGTCCGAAGCAGCAGTGATCCTACCGAGATCAGTGGGAAGGAGTCTTTGAGATTTCGCCATCAGGCGTCTATTCTAAAAAGGAGATTTCTCACGACGACGTCGGTCCCACTTTTGCTGCTGTGCTAGTCCTGCATCCTTTAAGTATGTTCAGGTCCTCGTCCCTGGGGTGAGCTCGCTTAGACACATGTAATTTAGGCATGCTTCATATGTATGTACAGATAATTTGGTATTGGCAATTAATTAGCAAGTCAAAGAATTACAGTCTCAAAAACGGATGATGGATTCAGTGCAAAAAGTGCCTTGGATGAGGTGAAACTGACACTCACTTATGATAGACAGTGTCTGCTAGAAGGTGGGAAAGATAAAATCAACTAAGTTTACATGTGGAAATGTGATATGGAAGTGAAATCAGAGGTGGGTGACTGTAGGTTAAACTCAAATCATATGTTTGTCACAAAAAGTTCATGTATGACCTCTATGGAAGAGTCTAGACTGCTGAACAGGTGGAAAACCCTAAAAATGCGAAAATCAGCTGAGTTTACACGCGAAAATCCAGAATTTAAGTGAAATTGGCGATGAATTGAGGGGGGGGTAAAGGTGAATAGGACTGCAAGATATTGACTGTATTTAGATCTGTGCAAAAGCCGAGACTGCCAAAGCAGGTGCAAAGACCCCAAAACAGTGGGAAAGTCAGTAAGCATAGGTCATAATAGCGAAATAGGGCATTTTACAGTGCCAGTGACGGCACAGAAATAGTCTCACTTGGTCTTAATCACTTCAATTTAATGCTCAGATATGTACAAGCCGGATGTTTAAGGGCGGAATGCTCAAGAAACAGACAAAGCACAAGCAGGTGGCGCCAGGTGGGCAGGACTGAAGTATGTACAAAGTCTGTGAGTCCGAATCGGAAGCGGTTCGTGGATTGGTAAGCATAAGAAATTAGGGCCCCTAGCGAGAAAATAGGGGGAGGCAAGCTCCCCCAACCACACACTTACGACCTCTTACGACGGTCCTTACGAGTTCTCAGTCTGTCTCCTCATGCATCACCTTCTCCATCATCCCCCACTGCCCTCTACGACTGTGTTCTCGCCGCCCCTTCGATGCGCCCCTAGCCAATACCAGCTCAGCCGCCCACCAGAATTAGCAACGCGCCTGCATGTTGATATATGCCAACGAGCTGCAGCGGGCACAACATGCTGCCAGCGGACAGCCAGAACGACATGTGCACTGACACATCATGAACGGCAACAGTGGAATGATGAGCAGGACGGGGGGAGGACAGGGGAGTTGTGTCATGCAGGGGAGATGAAGGACCACGAGCAGGACCACATAGGATATAGTACGCACCCACTCATGTTATCCCTGGAACTGTCCCTCTCCACCTTAATCACATATATTATATAAATGTACCTCTATTTTTTACCGTACACTTTTTGACAATAAAAACTGCATTTGAATCTCCATACCCTCCGCTGAGAATAGCCATTTCAGAACCTCTGAGAACCCTTGCCTCTACACAAATTACCAGCGCTCGTACTTGGTGAAATCTGTGAACTGGATGATATAATAAATTACATACTTCTGCCCCCGCCGAAAGGCAACAACACTAGAAAAGTCTTCTTCGCTAACCGCTTATAATAATCGTCTTTTCAGAATAGACACCTGATGGTGAAATCTCTCCAACTGTGGGAAGGAGGTCCGCGACGATGTTACACCGCCATTTTGTCCCGAAGTTAAACAAGCATCGGTATTAATCACATGCCACACACTTCCAGATATGGGACAGGTATGGCTGAAATATAAAAGTAGTAGGTCCCAGAAGTATTACATGAGAGGGATATCTACAGACTGTCATCATTGTATATCTGTCGGATCTTTCAGCAGAAATGGCAAGTACATAGCTGCAGCTATATCCATAAGATATTTGACCAGATATCTGGTCCGTCATCATTCTAGTCTCTCGTGAGGTCAGGTATGGTTGCGGACACCACTTCATGTCAACTTGCAATTTTGATTTTTTTGGGCTAAAATTGTGATTTTAGTAAGGAAACTACCCCCATTCTGAAGCAAATCTCGTCTTTCGCAGTACAATTTTTTTCTAACCCTAACCCTAAAAAAAGCGCCAAATTCCCACCAAATCATCGCCTCACCAACGGGTGCCTAATTGTCCCTGAACTACTTGAGGCTGCTTTAACTTTAAGTTGCCACTCCGTTTCGGCTTCTTTGAGTTCCTTCTGTTGGATGCTGCGGTGAGAGCAGAATTTCTTCACTGCAAATTCAGCCACAACCCCTGTAGCACCTAACCTGTAGACACTCATGTATCTTGCAGCATGGCGAAAAAAGTGCTGAATTGTGAGCAACGGGCAGGCATCCAAAGCCTCGACTTAAGGTGTGATGAATGCACAATTTGATTTCAGCTGGTGTGCTTGCAGCACTGTGGCGCTCATGTCCTTATATAGGAATACCCCTGATGACATAATCTGAAAAGCGCCAAATCTACTGACTAGAAACCCGATTTCATAATATCAAAAAAGTAGCCCAGGGAGTGCGAAGATAACAGGTCAAGGTTGTTATTTATGTAGTCAGAATGTCTGTAAATAGTGTTGCGGAAGTGTAATTAAAAGTTTCGCAAAACCGGTTCCAGTTTGTCATGAAGTGGTGTCTGCAACTATACACAACATGAATTGAATAATGACTGTCTATTGATGCGAGAGTTATAGACATGAGAATAACATGTGATTAAGGATATAATGTATGAGCTCTAAAGTAGATGGAAGTCTGTGCCATGCCTAACAAATAGACATCCTTTCTTGCCTCTTGACTCCCGTATGCATGTTCCATCCCGTTCTCAGCCTCATCTCACATTCCCCTCCAATCTTGTCTCTCAACCCCGTCTCCCGTTGTCCGACTCACTGGCCCCGTCCCAACACTGATTGAGTAAGCACAGTCAGAGGAGTCATCTTGAGGCGGGTGCACGGAGTTGAGGGCTGTAGGACAAGGAAGCATGAGGTGCGGGCCACAAGTTCTGCTTGGGGGTTTGGCCGAGCATCTTGAGCCTGGGGTCTTGCATCATGCAGTTCATTCTTGCCAGGTGCAGGGTTGACATTAGGTGAAGGAGATGTGTTGCCGCAGTAGAGATACAGGATACATTTTGAGTAAGCTTGACTTAGGCTTGATGTTGACACAATGTTGACGTGTCCGAGTTTTGAAGTATGAACATAGGTTGAGGAGCCACAAGCGGGGAGAGATACGGGCATGCACATGAGCATGGCCAGAAGCATGGCATTATGAGAACTGAACAGCATGGAGGTGACTGATGTGGCGATGAAGGCATTGAGCAGTGACGTGGCAGCAAGCATAATTGGTGGTGGTGGAAGGGAGTACAATCGAAAAGCACTCTGCAAAAATTCTGGCAAGTGCAACTAATTCCCCCCTCGCTTGCACGTTGCCCAGAGCGGCACCTCTCCGCCCGTTATCTTGAAGCAGACTTGTCAGATGCTTGATGGGTGCTATCCTTGAGATATCCTCGCATTCTCTCACTGATATAAATATTTGAATATGGCTCCGATCATTATGTACGAGTTTCCAGATACTGACGAAAACTCTCGCTTAAGGTTTGAGCCTAGCTGTCTGTGAGATACCGGGACAAAATGGCGGTGTACGCGCGAGGAGCGCCTGGCTTTGGAGATCCCCATGCTCGCCGCGCTGTAGAGCATGGACATGCTCTGGGTATTACAGGACACATTCCTACGTGTTGCAAGCTCCATCCGACTGCCTGATTGGCTACCACCTTCGTATCATATTCCTTTTCCTTCCGCGACACATCCGAGGCGCATCCGCACGTTCTGCACGTTCCGAGGCTATCTGTACTCAACCGGGACCCATACCGCGCATCCGAGACACGGAACACGTACCAGAGACACCTCCGAGTCCGCCGCAAACACGTCCGGATCCATACCGATGCTTTCTAGACATGTACGACATTCCGGGATATTACAGACTTACTGGTGTTTTCGCATGCGGAACGCCTAGCCGGACCGTAGTGCCTCGCGGATCCGCTAGTACGACTACTTATTGTTCAGGGATCGATCCGCATGCACTTGCAATGTGCCGCTTACCGCTTATTTCGGACATTTCTTTGTTTACTTACTTATCTTGTTGTATATCGCTTCGCCAGCTTCCGGACCGGTTCATACACGTGTAGAACTCATGTCAGACACGTTCCGGACCTCTCCCATTCATTCCCTTACACTTAAGCGACCTTATGTTGCATCACAATAACAACTTACCTTCCCCCCTTCGTGTGTGTGCTCGCTTTCGAGTTTACGAGCTTATCGTCTGTGTCTCGTCGTTTCCTGTGTTGTCCACTTCGTATCCGTCACATCCGTCGCATCCGCCGCCTCTCCGCACCTACCTATCCGCTTGTGAAACCCGCTTCCGCTCCGCCAGCCTGCGGATCGCCTCGGATCGCTACGCTTCATTTCGTTTCACATCGTTTCGCTTCGTACTCCCTCGGACCCCCTTACATTTGTTTATATCACATTCCTTTCGTCTCCTATACCTACTACATACTCTCCCTTCCGCCTCCAACTCCCCCCCACCTTAGGTCTCAAGTACAACCCCTCGGATCAAACACAATCGCAACAGCGAGAGGTATAGCCAGTCCCTATCATTGGACATCTGCTGCCCCTTACTAGCATCTACAGCGCCGTAAAGTAGATTGTGACCTTGTTCCCACTATCGAAAGGCTTCTACACCATGCAGAGCTTGAGACGCTGTAGCTGGGTACAACACTTGATGTGGCCCTGCGCAGGAAGGGGGGAAGGGATACCAGATTCGCTGCGTGGAGATGGACCGCCTTCCACTCGAAAGCGTGTTGTGATGTTCTATATATTGATGTTAGAAGGCAAGGCACCATCCAGGTCGGCCAAGAATAATGCTGCTATTATGGGGTCACCCAACAGCGTTCCTGGATCGAGGATGAGTGTTGCTGGGCAGGTCATTCATGGAGACAACGGCGAAGGGCCGTTTGGAGTGGTGTCGTGTGACGTGGAGTTCGTGCAGCTCGGAAGCCCGGGGTGTGTGTGAAGATGTTTGAGACTGCTCAGGTTGATGGTTTCGTGAAGGATGCCGTGTTTGATCACGAATTCGAATACGAGGTTTGTCTGCAATCATTTGAGTGATCCTCTGTTTTGAAGCTACGAGATGGTCACTGGGTGTGAGACGCTTTGAGCACAGCAAATCATGCAGGGTGCTTGCTTTGTCAGGGAGCAAAAGCACATGAACTCATTTTCATTTCTTCCGATTAGGCTCGTACCTAGGAGGACATCTTGTTTATGGAAATTCTGCCCCTCCGCCTCTCCGCCCCTCCGCCTCTCCGCCCCTCCGCCCTCCACCCCATGCTGTATACCAATTTTTGAACTTCTGCTGCTTGTATGCTATTAAATATCACATCTACTATATACTTCTCTAATACCTAAGCTCCAAAGTCATTGTAGCGGCACTGTAAATAATTTTATTGTCCGCGCCACAATACAAATAGTAATAAATAGCATGTATATTCATCGCGGGCGGTTCATCAGACATCCATTGAGCTCAGAGAAACTTTTTGTGGCACACATGTGAGTAAATAGGTGCCATTAGTCCTCCCATTCCATGTCCTGGCATTAAAATGCTGGCCCGAAGGCTGCTACAAGCCACAAGAGCATGATAGGGACTGTCCGCCCCTAAGCTGGCTGGTGCAGGCTCATCTGTGTCTGTATAATCCCTAGTACATTTCATTTCGTGAAATACCTCTTTCTAACCCCCAATATGTGATTATAAGCCCTCCAGTATGCCGAAGGACTGGATGCAAGCAGCATTTAAACAGCTGCCACACTGGTCGGCCTCTGTAGCAGCGGCCAAATCGGGGCAGAATGAGTGGTGGGGCGGAATTTCCATAAATGAGACTTTCAGGGCTCCGCACCCGTAAATACGGCACTGCCACTCCAAGTCCAGTTTTTCATGCACAGCAAGGGCTTGAAGAGGTGGATTCCGCCCCAAAATTGTATATGTATACCTTGATACATACTTCTCATGTGTACGAAGTATCTTGGCCCTACGTTAGCAGGTTTCCCTACACGAGTGTTTACAAAGGTTGTATTTCCCGTAAAAATACACGTAAATATGTACGGCTTACGGGTATGTAGATCCGCTAAAATCCAAGGTGAATTCGTGTAGATAAGGCCATTGCTGCAACATTTAATCTCTGAAAATTTCGGAGCGGGGCCCTATTGTGATACAGTTCCTGCTCATTGCAGCACTGATTGTTGAAAGAGAGCATTAGAGCTTGTAACAACACTCGTAATTACGGTGCGGAGCACTACGAGTCGTACCTTGGTGTAGCCGCCTGTATGAACTGAGCGAGCTTTACCGTGGATTTGTCCGTCATTGGTATTCAGACGGTAACAAGTCCATCTTCCGATGCTTTTCACGGACTCTCGTTCCAATAACCCAAATAGATTCACAATTCCTGGCCAGTCCCCTGTTAATCTCACGCGCCCACCCCACATCTCCATCGCTACCAACCGAACCTTATCCTCCCACGCCATCTCGCCTCTTCATTCCGACCTGGCCTAGCTGATACGAGAGCGATACCGTGAGTCAATTCTTCAGTCAGATTTTAAAATGCATGGATTAAGGCCACTCACTCGTAAACACCGAATATCTATGTCAAGTGGAGCTTTCTTCGGAGTGTCTACATCGGTGTATTGTCACTCGGCTCTTCTAGGGGGGTTTCCCGCACTTCTCCGAGATTGGGTTCTTCTGAACAAAGCGGCCAGTTCTTCTTCCCGAGGGTACTGCTTTTCTCGACGAGCATCCTCCTTATTTCACGTGTGAGGTGATAGTTAGATGGGAGGAGAAATCATCGGCTCACACGCTAGGAAGATCAAAATCGAAATGGGCTGGTGAAGATCTCGGTAATATTCAAAGACCTTTGTCACTCACCCACTTTATAATGCAAGGATGATGCGTTTAAGAATATAAATATAGGTTGCAGCATGATTGTAGCGGAATTTAAACATACTTGCTGCAAAGAAGCGAGTTATGCACCGCTGTCAGATCTGGAACGTAAATTCAACACCGTATCAACGTACAATCTAGAGCAAGATAATGATCAGAGTTAAGTGATTAGCAGGTGAAAAAAAGACATACAATCTATAAATTCAAAATGCCAGAGGTTGTGACCCAGCGTTGCTGCGTCAATAATACAATTGATGAAAATCACTGTGAAGTTGTACCAGCTAACGGGCAATCAGGAACACGATACATCATTTTTAGATAGAAAGGTGACTCACATACTGCACAACCCATGGCACGAATTAGCACACCCTCTGCATTGGAAGGAGGGAGATGACGCACTTGCTACAAACCCACAGCGTGAATTAGTGAATGCTCAACTTTGAATGAAGTATAATGACGCACGCTCTGCAGAGACCATGCATGGGAGTTAGGAGGCGCTAGTAATCGGAAGAATGGGAATGTCGCACCCTCTGCAAAGCTCGCGGCGTAGGTTAGTGGGGAGTCAACCTCGCGAGGCACGAGATGACACACCTCCTGCACAACCCACGCGTGCGAGTTAGCAGGCAAATAGGCTTGAAAGAGACAAGATAACGCACCTACAAACCCCACACCCACGAGTTAGTGGTCACTTGGTATTGGAACAGGTAAGACGGCGCACCATCTGAGAAAGCCACATTACGAGTTATTATGCACTCGGCCTTAGGCAAAGGAATATCACGTACGACCTATGCAACCCAGGCCACCGAATTAGTGGATGATCGGTCGTGGAAGAAGAGGAGAGATGACGCACTTTCTGCAGACACCACACCCGCTGATGAGTGGACGCTCGGTCTAGGAAGCAGAGAGATGACACACTTGCTGCAGACACCACACCCGCTGATGAGTGGACGCTCGGTCTAGGAAGAAGAGATATGACACACTTCCCTCTAATCACACACCACGAGTCATTGGGTGCTCAACATTGCCATGGAAGAAGTAAGTTGACGCACTCGCTACAGAGACCACGCCATTTCGTGAGCAGCTGAGCATTATCAGCAGTAGAAAATGACGTGCCATATTACCGTATGATCCAGCCTTTGTGCTGACGTTAGACCACAGTTAAATTATTTCGACCTGCTAATCAATTCTTGCCTTCTGAAAACAGTAGAAAGTTTCAGTGTATTCATGGGAAATGTGGAGGTGCTCTTACAATCTAGTGCTAAAGATTCAGTCATCTCGTAGTATTAGGAATGATGAAGATGACTTACATCCTTTGGCAATACAGTTATAATTTAATTAGCATCCTGGATATGGTGGATTGACGACATACCGCCTGAAAGAAACGTCATTTCGTGGGCACGGTATTAGCGACATGAAGGAGTATATACCTCCAGCCTTTCTTTGACCTCCGCGAGAACACCTGCCAGGCCCATTCCTCCCTCCAGTACCTGAGGCGAGCTCATCAGTATGCAACCATAATACATGCATGAGGGACAAACCATGTATTCTGCAATTAAGGCGAGCAGTTCCTGAATCGTCTCCTGAAAAGTGTTCCTGTATATCAGCACATTGATCCACCCTTCGATTGCATCAGATGATAAGAATTCCTTAAGGTCGCGGACAAGCTCCGGAAACGCATTCGAGTTGCCGGCGACTGCTGAATCCTTCAAGTGCCCGCGCCAAAATTTAATAGCGTATAGTGGCACTGCATCGAGAGGAAACGTGCCCCATGTCAGGGTCCTATTCATTGCCCTCACGCAATCGGCTGCGATGGAGAAATGCACGGCTGGAGGATCAACGAAGAGATCTTTGGAACGACTTCTGTCCATGAGGAAGTCGCGGAGTGATGTGTGATTGAGTTCGATACGAGTCGAGTTGTTTTCAGGGATGCGAAGGATAGACTGAATGGATATTAACGCGCGCAGCACATCCAACGTGTCGAGCCGAAGAAGATATGCGAGTGTAGTGACCGAAGGCTGCGTGTGGAGGAGCATGAGGGTCGCGAGCACTCTGCGAAAACACGCCATCTCTGGTACGGCCCTGAGCACCTGGTCATACAAGGGATCGAGACCGGCGTGCCCGATTAACACATTCTGCAGTTTTTTCTGCGGAGCTGCATTCCCGTCGGCGATAAAGTCCACCAAAGTTGCAACAAATAAGAACATCCCGCACGCCATTCTAACGAGTGCTTCAAGGTCCTCCAGAGAGGGCCATGGGAGTGGTGTGTCGTGGAAGAGGCGCGGGTTCCGCTGGCGGATGACGGAGAAGCGATATTTCAAAAATGTCTCGATGTCGCCATCAGCATTGAAGTCCTCCAATGCAACCAATGCTGAGATAGCCTGAACGGCATCATCCAAAAACGCCTGTTGGATATGGTCTTCACGACGACTGGTGAGTAACCAGCGGAGCTCTGGAGCTCTGGAGGTACCGGCACTTGCAAGGGCGTCAATGAAGTCTTGCACGGCCCGCTTGTCATTGCATTCGTCGAGACCATCAATCACGATAATGAGTGGTTGAGTGGGAAAATGAGAAGCGGGTAAGGACGCCAGGGGTGACAGAACGAGCTTTTGAAGCTGGATGGCGATGCGTTGATGAAAGATTGTAGGATCGTTCTTGAGTGCCTCTTCGATGGTGGGTTTAGCTGCTGGGACGGATATGGTGATTTGGAAGGCGAGAGTGGCGATAAAATGGGTAAACTCGCTACGTCCTCCTGCACCGCGTAGGAAGAAAAAGCTGGCTATCAATGTTCCAGCCTGAGCGCATAATTCCGCTATGGTCTGAGAAATGGCCGATTTTCCAAACCCCGCAGGGCCACTCAGCCAGCACAGGGACGAAGCATCGACGTCACCCTTCCAGTTCAAAATCTTCTTGATGATCGCTTTTCTAGTCCCCTCGAGACAGCTTTTTCTTGAACCGCTACCCTGATAACCAGCGTCGGGGACGACAAAATCAGGAAATAAAATGCTACGGTGAGTATCTGGATAAAAGAGGATGAAAACAGAACCGCCGCATGAGAAACGGTGATTCGCACTGATGAATGTGATGTTCTGATTTCCGGCAACGTTCGTCACGTTGGCACCTCCCGAGGTGCCTATGGTCACGAATACCCTCTAAAGCATCGTATTAGCTTGATGTGAGCCTGGTATAGTTTGGATGTGCCGCACTGAAGCTGGACTCGCTGGCTCTTGCGAGTTGAGCCTGTTATCCATCCTAGTACTGATCGTAGGGATTGCACTAAACAGAGTATCCGAGGAATGTCTAATTCGAGGGTTAGTATTGATCACGATTTCTCATGAGGTATCTTCTCACCTATTTGTGTTTGGTTTGACTGACTGTCGTGGAAGCTGCCTAGAGCTGGGGAATCAGCGGATGGTCGATAGCAGAAGAGCGGCAGTTGCAATTAGCGCTCGAGTGGTCCGACTCCAAGTGATTAATATTGTGGCGTCTACATGATGCCAGTATGGTTCCGATTCCGCGAGAATTTGACCTGTCGAAATTCGTCGACATGCACATGCACACCAGCTTTGCACCATCTCCCAGCCTTATAACTGCTCTCCCTCTCAAGCTAAAGCCTGCGCAATATGCTTACTAGCAAAGTGATAAGACGATCTCTCAATACTTGCATCCTCTCCGAAACTGGGCCGTCGTGCTGATGATTCAGCGCCATCGAATATCCCGGTCCTCCCGCTAAACCCAACCCCAACCTCCCTCAGGCTTACTTCTCCGACAAGACGGTGATTATCCAAGACTAGCATTACTCTAGTGTGCTTACCCAGCCGACGGATGCCCCGGCTTCATTGCCAAATCGCGACGCCCACAGGCATACTTCCCCGACATATAAGATGGCTTTCGTATCCGCCAATTCTACAGTTCCATCAGCACTTCTCTGTTCTACTGTCTACCCTTGTCAACACTCGCATACCGATTGGAAGCCACTGCAATGTCCATCTCAATCCCACAAACCCAAAAAGCCCTTGCCATCCCTGCGCCCCTCGCGCCATACGCCCTCATCACGCGCCCCGTCCCCACTCCCGGCGCGGGTGACATGCTCGTCAAAGTCCAATCCATTGGTCTGAACCCCGCAGAGAACGTCGTACGGACCGAGGCGGGAAGCTGGGTGCTGCAGGAGTACCCGGCGCTTACGGGCACCGATGGTGCGGGGACGGTGGTTAAGCTGGGAGAGGGCGTGATAGGGTGGGAAGTTGGGGATCGCGTCTTGTTCCAAGGTCAGTCTTTGAGCCTATCCCATTGCATGTATATGACTGACGGTGAGGTTCGCGCTTGTAGGCTGGCTTTCCCCTGATCGAAGCACCTACCAGGAGTACACTCTCGTATACGCAGACCGCATGGCTAAAGTACGCGACATGTGAAGATCTACTCATATCCGTGACTGCTGCTTACGAATGCCAATCGCAGGTCCCCCCCGCCATTTCACTATCATCCGCATCCTCAGTGCCCCTCGCCCTCGCCACCGCTGCATTCGGCCTCTCTCTTCCGGTCAACCGCGAGCCCAGAGGCCTCGGTGGGGCAGGTCTCGTACCCTTCTGGGCGGACGGGGCGGAGAACGCACACAAGGACAAACCAATCGTCGTCCTCGGCGGTTCGTCCGCCGTCGGCCAATTTGGCAAGTACCAGTCCTCCACCACGCCCAGAACAGATCAGCTAACTCCCATCCCTCCCAACAGCCATCCAGATCGCATCATACCTGGGCTTCAGCCCCATCGTCACGACGGCTTCCGCGCACAACGCCGACTACCTGAAGACAATCGGGGCGACCCACTTCGTGGACCGCAAGGCGGATCTTGCCGCTGCCCTGACGCAGATCGCGCCTGCGCTGCCCATTGACGTGGTGTTCGACGCCGTGCATACGCCCATCACGCAGGCGGAAGTCGACCTGTTCGCTCCGGGTGGGGTCGTCACCACCGTCTGGCCCCTCCCTGAAGGCGAGGGTGCGCTGGATCTCAGCAGAGGGCGGGTCGCGGCGTACTTCTACGGGAGCGTACACCTGCACCAGGAGATGGGGGTGGCGATGTACAAGAGCCTGACGGAATTCTTGGAGAGGGGGGTCATCAAACCTACGAGGGTGGAGAAGCTGTCTGGCGGACTGGGCGGGATTGAAGAGGGGCTTGGGAGGTTGGATAGAAAGGAGGTTAGCGGGTATAAACTGGTCGTTTCTCTCCCCGGGACGCCTGACGCCTGATGCCGAGCAAAATAGCCAGCCCTAAGTTGTTACTTATGATACATCTTCCTTATGCAGTGCCGCAGAGTTTCGGAACGTTCTCAAAGTCGGGGTTCTGGACTTGGATGCAATTTACAAAATGTTCGATTTCGAAACATCGGGGTACAATGGTTACTGGCTTCTTCCCTGTCTTTCGCGTCTTTCTTAGAATGGGATACGAACACTGCCCTAGTATCCTCCTCCGCCTCCGTAGCCGCCCTGAGGGGGGCCACCGCCATATTGTCCACCATAGCCTCCGCCTTGAGGGGGGCCACCGCCGTATTGTCCACCGTATCCCTGCTGGGGTGGTGGAGGCCCACCGTACCCTCCGGGAGGCGGGTATCCCTGAGGCGGGCCCTGAGGGGGCGCGTATCCCGGGCCTCCGTATCCGTACGAGGGGCACTGCGGGGTGCCCCAAGGAGGTCCGCCCCCCTGGAAGTTGTACTGGCCGGCATACCCGCCCTGCTGCTGTGCGAACTCCTGGCCGGTGCCGCCGCCGTAGCGCTGCTCGGCGAGCGCGTGCGCGTGCTCCTCGGCCTGCTTCTTCGCCTTGTGCCTGTCGATGGCGTTGAGGCCCTTGGTCTCAATCAGCTTGTCGACTTCGGCAGATGCAATGCCCGCGAGCATTTCCTGCAGGACGTGGGCGTGAGATTGGTGTGGGTGGGCGGCCGTGATTATGATTATGAGAAGACGGCGATCGGACTGACCTTCATGAGGGGGTGGCTCGGCGTCTCGCCTGTAGCGCGCAGATGGGACTCGTACGCGCGCATGGCGGCGAAGCCGGCAGCGCCAGCGATCGCTAGATGCCAGAGAATCAGATTAGATTGTGGCCGCGAGCCCAGCATCAGCCGGCGTACCTTCGTGTCCGAGACTGCCCTCATGCGGCTTGTGGTAGACATCTTGATAGTCGTTCTCGTGGTTGCGGTTCGAAAAGAAATCCATGTTGTGTAGGGTGAGGTGGTGAGTGGAGGTTTGGGGGTGATATGCGAAGAAGGGGGGACTCGCTTTTATCGGTCAGATGGCATAGCCATCGGCGCTGTGGCGGTACGTATACTTTAATCATCAATGACAGAAGTGGCGATTGCTGGCGACCAACCGCGAAGCCGTTTGACAGTGGACACTCATCGCATCGATGCCCATTGAGAAGATCATTGTACTTTATTGTTCACGATCGCTATTGTTATCTCGCTGGTATTGCATAGTGTTTCAGGCAATCAGGATTCAGGTATAATTGGTACATTCATTTCTATTCACATATCCTCAGGCTGCTATATGAACATGGTACATCGAAGTCTAATCGCAGTGGTGGTGGTGACGGTCGTGGTGGTGATGCCTATCGTCGCCTTGGGGAGGGGGGTAATTTCCCTGAGGTGGGGGAGCGAATCCCTGAGGGGGAGGATAATACCCCTGGGGCGGGGGCGCATAGCCTTGAGGGGGAGGGTAGTATCCCTGAGGCGGAGCCGCATACCCCCCTGGTGGCGCATATCCGTAAGAAGGACATCCCTGCGCCCCGTATGGCGCCCCACCGCCGTAGTTGTACGGAGCTGCGTATCCTTGCTGCTGCTGCGCGTATTGGAATCCAGTACCGCCGCCGTAGCGCTGCTCGGCGAGCGCGTGCGCCTGCTCCTCGGCCATCTTCTTTGCCTTGTGCCTGTCCAGCGCATTGAGGCCTTTCGTCTCGATCAACTTGTCGACTTCGGCGGCGGCGATCCCGGCAAGGATTTGCTATAATAGTGGCGTTAACGAGGACTGTCCGACGGGTATCAAGGCGCGATTACCTTCATCATGGGATGCGATGGCTCCTGTCCACTTGCACGGAGATGCGCTTCGTACGCGTGCATTGCAGCGAATCCAGCAGCACCGGCGATAGCTGTTAATCAAGAAGGCGGTCAATGAGACGTGCTACATCCATTCGGATAGATCAGACCAACCTTCGTGGCCGAGGCTTCCTTTATGATCAGGTTGATGGTAGACTTCCTGGTACTGCCGCGCAGCATCGTCATTGCCGAATGCGTTGAAGGCCATAGTGCTGTATGGCGGTGATGGTAAGAAAGAAGGATGTCTGTTCAGATCTGTTCTCGTGCAGCTTTATATATAGTAATTGATGCGGTGCAGCAGCACGTGAACAACCGCCCAAATTTAAGCGAATTCGAAAGGATTGATGGTCGCTCGCTCTGAGTCTGAGGCCGGCCGCTCGCGCGGCCGCCGCGTAACTTTGAAATTGGCCGGCGCTGTGTAGATCGGGCACACACTATCAATATGCAGCGAAGCCCTCTCAACCTCGGAAAGTCGGATTGGTAGGAGCCTGGATCGGGCACTGCTTCTATATCTCGTCAAAACAGCGTTTCATAAGCGTTTTACTTCGCTCATCCATACCTAAGTACATGTTGAATGTATTCATTTCTATCAAATCAATGCAAATAATGTCTCTAATTCCTGTACACATATCTATCTCTGTGATATCACGCCGGTGGTAACGGAGCCAGCTCGTCCTTCAGCCGCTTCAACCCCTCAACAGCTGATGCGATCTGCCCATCGACCTGTGGTGTTTCGGGCGTCTGGCCCTTCAACGAGCGTACAAGCAACCCCTGCTCAACAATGCCTCCAGCGCCGCCGCCTCAGGCGACTGGGGACCCGCATCCGCGTCCGCCCCCGTCGCCGCCTTCTTCTTCTTCTTCGCAGCGGCCTTCCTCTTCGAAAGCGCCGGCGCCGGCGCCTCCTTCGCGGCGTCCACTGGCGGCACATCGGACCCGCCCCCCTCAACCCCGCCGAACTTTACCCTGAAATTGTCGGCCATCTTCTCCTCGATCTTCTTGAACAGGTGTTCCGGCGTGCCGATCGTGTGGCCGGCGAGGATGTCGGTCGCGAGCACCGCGGGCACCACGCGCGCGGGGGTGTCGAGCTGCTGCTTGCCACAAACATCTTGAGCACATTGCAATGTGGCTGCAGGTACTGGTGGACCGAGCACCGCGAAAATGGACCCCGCAGCGCTCACACTCTGATTCAATCGAATCTGCACCGTTTGCTCTGAAAATATTTGAGTATGTACTTGAGATGTACTACAAAGTCTGGGGCACATAAAAATCGAATTCAGATAGCCATTTGCGCAAGTGGTGCGACTCAAAAAAAGTGTTCTGCAGTAGGGGTGCAGGTGGTTGTAAAAGTGGAAACAAGTCGAAAGGGATGTGATAGGCTGACCAGCTATCGTCGCGCTCGGTGCGCGTTATCCTGGGTAGGTCAAGGAAGAGTGAGGGCGGTAACACCATATATACGGTTGTGGAGAACGAGATGGTGTTAAGGATGGTCGCCTGAGACTGCGCCTTCATCGGCAGACCCAAGAGCAAGCCCCGTCCCAAGGGGAGGCAGCTGATGTGAATCATCCAAAACTCCTTTACGCCAAGCATCCACATTCCACCGATGAGCAGGGTGGACATTGTGCCTGTCTTGCTCTTCTTCCTCATCGTCTGACCTGAGCCCGGTGGATGCTTCTGAAGCGACGGAAGCCGAATCATCGGGGTTAATGGAATCGCCAAGCTCAGGGAGCCCGGAGAGCGATGTAGAGCTCGTGGATAATTCTCGAACCAAGCCTGCAGTGGTTGGCGGGAGATCTGAGTCATGGGCTACACGGCAAGGTCTGGTCAAGCTTATTGTGTTCATTAAGATGTCTTGACGCCCCCCGCCGTCCATCCCATGCTGCCCCGAATGCGTCCGAGCTTCATCTTCACCATTTCCTTCTCTGCTGTCGCCTCCGCCATCGCCTCCGCCATCACCTCCGCCATCACCCCCACCATCACCGTCACCGGTGCCTCCATTATCACCAAAACCTTGGCCATCGTCCCCACCATCTTCAGAAATTGTTTGCGGTGTCACAATTACAGGGCCGAAGGAGCACCACAGGCCATGGATGGCGTTCACCATACGACGAAGGGTCCTATGTTCAGGAAGCAGGTTCTCGTCCCCAACATTTTGGAATTTAAGGTATGCGTTTAAGATGGTATAATAGGGATGCGAGTGGTGTTGTAGAAGTGGAAACGTTCCGAAAGGGGCGAAATAGATTTGCCAGCTATCGTCGGGCTCGCCGCGCATTATCCTGGGTGCCATCTTCGAAACTTGAATAGGAACGAATACGTATGGGTATCGTTTTTCAGGATCGTTGGGGAGGATCTGTGGCCAACTGTAAGTATACTGGGGGATAAGACCACGAGGATACAGAAAGACATGCATCATATATGTAGTGACGCTTCTGGGTTTTCCCAATCCCAAGCTCAACACAAGCAAGAATAATGTTGTTCAAAATGTCTTGGGTTGGGACCAGAGCCCACAGATTGGTATCATATGCGTGATGTATATCGCTTCGAACTTGACACAAGTTAGCAAAAAGAAGTGTAAAAGGAATAACCAAGGCTCACGATGAACGCAATTGAAGCGACTATCGACGTTGAGTTTTTTAGAAGGCAGCCCCCATAGTCGCTCGTAGAACTGGATCTAAGGCGGCGTCAGGAGACGGCAATCGAGAAGTAGAGGGGTACACACTTTGTCAGCTGGAAATCGCCTCGGCACGATGCGAGCGTCTTGGATGGCGCCCTTGGGTGCCTTGTCCCCGGTGATCAGGCAAACCCCGTTGTCTATGGCGAGTAACTTTTGACTTTGTGCACTACTCACAGACGAACGTAATTTCTCTGGTGGAGATGGTGTGGGGTCAAGTATGAATGAAGGATCTCCTCTTTCGTCTGGGGAAGGTGTGCGTAAGGTGTCCATGAATGTGCCGAAAGCAGTGGGCAACCTAGACTCGCTACCAGTACACGTTCGGAACCTTTCTCGCCTCTTTGACGGATTAAGAAAAGAGACGTGAGTTCAGGAAGTCTCTGATTTAGAAAGTCCGGCACTTTGGCAGTCCGGCAGTCCGGCGATCGCCATCACGTGAGGCGGCTGGCACAGTTCTCAGTTCTCGGTTTCGGCTGTTATCGCGTCGTGTTCAAGAACTTTGTGCTGAATGGACCTATAACAGTTAGATTAATATGTCAATGATGCAAAGAATATATACCAATATCTCTAGGCCAGTCACTGCAGAGGTGAGCAGAGAACTGGCGCGCCAGGACTCTCAGCCTTACCAGTCTTACCAAAGCCCGCCCTTTTCACCTATTCTCTTCCCGCCGCCCGTGAGAATGAAATATCATATACAGTGTCATAACAGGAAGAGAAGGACGGTGATAACTTACGGTGCGATTCGGACGATAAACACAAGGAGCAGATACTTAGCTGCGAATACTGACGCCGAAACACAACCCTACAGCTAAAACGCCGAATTGCCGGAGTGCCGGAGTGCCGGACTTTCCATTTCAGATATGTCCTCCGTGAGTTTACGTTGCGGAGGTTACGGAGCTTGTCTAGCAACGGATGGTCACGAGCCTACATATGGGCAACCCAGTGCCAGCCAACAGGAAGTTCTCACACACAGAATGTGGCCACATCTGACCACATGGCCACCACTGCCGCCGATTGTGGCGGAAACCTGGCCATGATAAACATACAAATGCATTTCACGTTTCTGAGCTCCTGCAGCACCTGCAGCACCTACATCATGTGGAGTTATATTTAGCCAAAAGGTATTCAGAGGGATCGTTCAAATCACAATTCACATAAGTTATCATTTACGAAATCTATTGATGAATCAGTCCATTTTCACCTGTGTAACTTCAGATTGGAAACACTTAGAGTGGTTCTGCTTTGAACAAGTCCTAGATATTGAACCATAATAGAAAGTCCTTCCACGATGCAAATCATTAATGTGTGTGTGGATGCTAGCAAACTTGAAATGCTTTTTATAATTAATAATCTGTAAATACATAGCCACGTATGTGTTCAGCTGTCTGGGCTGTCCCGTGCTTTGCTATGTATAAATACTTCGGGCTTCTGCAGAATAACTAAATCATCAAATCAACCTCAAATCCCTCGTTTCTTCACTCCGATTTCTTTCGAAAATGGTTCTCGAAGTCAAACCAATCCTGTGCTATGAACTATTCGAGAAGATGGTGCGTATCACAACAGCTATATTGCCGTTGTGCTTCTCTAAACATACCACCGAATAGGCATCCTTGAATAATGACATCGTCATCAGCTTTGTCGGAGCTCGCGCCTCCCTCCACCATGACGATGAAAGACTTGTTTCATGAAACAGCAGCGTCGAAAGACTTCGTTGGTATAGACTTTGTCGAGGTGGACTTGAGCCAGGCCGACCAACCTCTGCAAAGCATCGCAGCCGCAAGTGGCTTTGTCTCAGGCGGTGGTGTAAGCTAGCTCCAGATCACCAACAGGCCTTCACTGACATATGCATCTGAAGATCCCATTCACAGTTTTCTACCATGGCGCCGAGCACATCGATTCCCTGCCAGGAGATGTTCATGAAACCGATTTCAAGGGATTTTTAGAATATTTTCGTCCTCCTTGAAGGTCCTGATGTCGTGGAAAGTCTTGGCTCGCGCAATGTCGGACCGAGTAAGCACCATGGAACTACCTTAGGCGGAGGGATTGACAATGCTGCTCTTATAGCCTCACCACAGATGAAAAGTCTCGTATTCTCTCCAAAATATCTTCCCATGGACAGGAGTCACCGTATCATAAACACTCGGGCTTCTTTCACAAAGCACTTGCTCATTTGCACAAACATCATGAGCATCACAACATTAAAGAATCCTCGGTATGTGGCTTCGGTCGTGTCAGTGAAATATCGGTTGACCTAGTGGAATAGGAGTCCACATATTCGGATGATTCGTCCTCCGGATACTCATCTTACGACAACAACTCCCAATTATCCGTGGAATTGCCTACATCTGATTCTACTGATTCTCTGGTGAGCAAAGCTGTTTGACCGTATCGCCAACGACACTCATTTGCTTGCCGCTACTAGGGACTCGTTGGTTGGTGTCCCGGAGACGCCAATGTCGATATTGAAGTTGCCGAAGATAAGGACGGGAAGGATGTAGCTTATAATCCAATGGTACGATATTGATATCTACCCCTCCATTCGGAATTCTGATCAAATCTCCCAGGCTACTCCGGTCAGGTCAGTGGGACTTTTGATTTCGATGTCACTGAACTCATGTTCATTGTCTTGTCACAAGATCTGATTCACCAACACAAATTCGCAATAGCGCCCCTTTGGCTTGTACTGTGATCAGGTCAGCATAGCTTCCCGAATTTTTAAGATATTAGGCTCATCATCATTATCTTGCTACAAGACCCAGATCAGCCCGATCAGACAGTGGAGACCACTTAGATCGTGGTGGAAACCACATGTCAGGCCTTTGGGGCCGCGCTAAACGTATAGATGATTCACAGGCGAATTATCTGATACCACGTTCGGCCTCGCAATGGTTCTATGTCGCCAAAGTCAGCATCGGATTATCATTCTTCATCGCAATCGGATTCGGGAACACGATGCGAATCATAATTGAAGATCCGGATACTTGGAAGGGATTTGGTCAATTCAGTATCATTCTACACTGCATGATTAAATAAGTACACATTGAAGCGTGGAAAGCTATCTAAGGCTGATCAAATATGAGGTATGTATGTGATCCACTGCACAGTCTTGTATGCGTCGTAAGGTAGCCCTACAATCGACGCAAATGAGAGGACGATAAGGATGAGGCGAGCAGTGATATAAACGGTAACAATGGGGGCGTACACGACGCCTATTATGATCGTAGCTAGTTTGCTTCGTTCGAATTCGACTTTCTTGGTCCCTCCAGCCATGGCACCACCGACAAAGATAGAGACTGGAACGGCAATAATGGTGATTGTAGACGATCGCCACAACTGCTGTTGGAGGTGCGATTGAAATTCCGAGTACCAGGGAATGAAGTGTATCGCCCCGAATGCCATCGCCACCAAGATTGTAATGATGTCTGCAATCGCGGTGTGGCGGGGGTTGGGTTTCCCGGCCCAAAATGTCGGGACTAGTTTGCATTCGTTCAAGTCCACATAATGGTCTTGTTTACCTATGATGTAGACGCCGGACCGCTCAAAAATCGAAATATTCTTGGCGACGAGCTTGTCCTTGTTGACATTATCCTCAACGACCTCCTCCGGCACAAGAACTGCGCAGCGGACGTTGAGAGGTTTCCTCCACCAAGCGGCGTACATGGCCACGGTTATTACCGTGTACGCGAGTGTCATAACCTCCAGTCTTGTCACAGGAAGGCCCGCGACGGCTCGTGCGATGCACTGCACCACAAACCAGACCGTCTGGACGATGGCGATCGCCTTAGACAGCCCGTCGCCTTTGCTCTTGTCTGAAATCTCGTCCGCTGTGGGTGGCACAAGGTGGCCGCGCCTGATGAGCTTAATGACGGTATCGGGAGATAGAGGACGTGTCGGCCCCGTTTTGTTGTTGCAAAAGCAGAATCCGCCCATGGCGACGAAGAAACCGTGCGTCCAATTCCAGCCTGCGTTAAATGTGAGCAAGGACAATATGATCAATAACAGCTGAGATCGACGCACCCTCGTCTCCCTTTGCTACCCACTTTTCAGCAGCGACATGATGATATTGATTGCCAAAGTTCCCTGAACATATTTTGCAAGTCGCATGAGCCGATGAATTGGAACGGTGTTTGATGTGCTGGAATTGCTGGGCGTCCGTGTGGTTCGAATGGCTCTCAACACCTCCAGCGATTCCCGCCGGATCCTCTTCTTTTCGCGCCGCTATACGGTCATCTATACCATCCGTTCTAGCTCTCTCTAGCTTCCCGACCAAATCTCTGACCACGAGAAACTGCCGCAGCGCCCAAGCCAAGATCAATTCGGGCGCGAAAAAGGCCACAACAAACACGATTATAGGCTCTTTCTGATCGCGAACTTTACGATAGATCCACTTTCCATATTTAACGGAGGGTGGAATTGGCCGTGATTGTGGTGCCGGAATATTCCGGTGAACTGCGAACCACACGCATGCCATAATCGTCACAAGACAGCTTTTGGCGATATCAGCCTGGGTCCTGCAGTGGTCGATATCAATGCATCTTGGCGAAGAAGTGGTGGTGTCCACGGAGTCTGAAACCATCGATGAAGAGATGTCGGAGGTGGGAAGGGAAGTGATGATTGTATTGACGGCACGAGCATCCATCACGAAATCCCAAGATCTTTTGTATGACCAGACGAATTTGTTCAAACAAAGCCGCATTTTCACCGAAAGGCCAAACAATGTAGTGAATTACTTACCTCGACATAGAATGTACACTTTAGGTGGTCCATCATAAAGGTTTATCTTCGACGAGCGAGATTATACATTAAATTTATCGACTATCAGAATATTGAGCCTAAGGTCAAGCATTGCCTGGCATTGCCCAAAGGCATCTATCTGCTGGAGACATGGTAAACGCTGAGCAAATTATGGTACATATTGGAGAAAGATGATGAGAACTTCCAAGATTTACTTGAGGTATCAATGTTACTCAAGACTTACAGCTCTTAGATAATCTGATGTAACTTATCAATTTACAGTGAAAATCAGGAGACATATTAACACTAGCTCGTCAAGAAGGGATACTAAGTACTATACTTTATAGCCCATCAACAAACAACCACTACGAGTACAAGGGAGATGTAATAATTTTATGCTCAGTCCATTCCAGAGTCCACATCTCCTTCCGAGTCGATGTATCCATACATATCTTCCAATCCAACTTCTTCATCATCATCGCTGTCGCCCTGATCTTGCACGGTTCCTCCACCTTCCTCGTCCGACGAACTTGCAAGATCTGGTTCTTCTGGTACAACGTCACTATCCTCCGAGTCAGATCCTTCGTTTGAGATGTCTTGCGCTTGAGATTGCATAACTTCGGCTGTATTCTCATCACCGGGCCTTGTGTGCGACTCATTGTGCGACTCATTGTGCGTGGCTTCGCTCGCAGAAGTCCTCCTGTGATTGTGTGGCCAAGAGACGCTGGGGTTATCACGTTTCGAACGATGAGCGTATACGTGGCCCACAGCGAGGCCCCAGTGAAATCTCATGAGCATGTCACGGTCTACAAACCTGTGGACAGCTTGGTGTGAGAATTGCAGGTTATTTCTGAACATACGATGCTCACCGATTGAGACAGTAAGCCGACCAGTCTTTGGAGTCCGACGCACAAGGAGACAGCCCCTTTCCATCTTCATGACGTCTACCAAGCCGAAATTTCGGCATAACATGGCAGGCTCTGATAACGTCTGCAGGGTCCAGAAATCCGAATGAAAAGGGCTGATCCATAGGAGGAAATCGCAACTGGTCGAGCCTAGATGAAAGCCAACCCCCGGCTGTTGCTTTGGGGTCCAGTTCGTACCACCTGACCCACAGGACCTCCATCCTACGGGGTGCATAGTCGACTTGCATGGTCCGAGATCCCGTATAGGTAACATTGGTGTGAAAGATGCCAATAACCCTGGCGTACAGGTACGGGTGGTCTCCTTCGTCTTGAGAATCGCTCAGGACCATTACATCCCGGTGAGATGTCCGGGGATTGATGGTATCTTGCTTCCTGCGTACATCGTATGTCGTATAGTTGACCCGCATGATGTTATGACGATACAGTCTGTCATTCTTGAAGAATATGTGACTGGTTTCTGGAATGGCAGTTGACTCTAAGTGCTCCACGGATGCATCCATAGCGGTAGAGGAATGTTCAGTGTTAGACATTTGACCCCACAACACTTGAACACGGGGTAGCAAGTGGTCCTTAAGTTTTGGCACAAAATCCTGACATCACAACGTTCAGACACGTGAGGGGCACCCCATGCTATCTCAAACAACGCACCTGAACTGCTGGGTCTCCCGCGTGCTCTCGAATGAAAGTACCAATGTGCATGTGCAAGCTTTCCGACTTCCCTATGTGGTGATGTGCGCTCGGAGAGGTAGCCCTATCGTCGTCTGAAAGTCGTGAAGGTTTGATCCCTAGCCTGTGACGTATCCGACGTAGACGGGTAACCCGGCGTTCAATTTTGGTCAATTGGCGTTCAAATAGCTTGCGATCCGTGCATAGATAACCAGACTTTGAAGTGCGGTGCTGTAATTCGCCCTACGTCCCTTTATTAATAACAAGTGCCAACGGCATGAACAAGACAAACTTACCACCCTCGAGCAATACGACTCAGTAGTGCCAAGCCTCCTGATAGTATCTACCGTGTCTCCAATAGAATGGTTTTTGTAGGTTTCCAAATTGTAGGACTTAAGTAACGCTGTGGTTGGAGTGGCTTGAGATCGAGCAGAACCCGCTTTGTGGGCTTTGCGTCGCTTTCGTGCCTTCGTTTCGCGTGGTAGCTCTTTGGTATTATAGGCGGGGCAGATGACGTCCTTGAAGTGGCGGAGAACTTCGCCCAGGGATGTGGTGATGTCGTCCATGATGAGCAACGTGGAATCAGAATGCAACCGCAATTTGGCCAATCCATGCCAGTGGGCGGCGGTGAAGAGCAATTTCAAGATGGCAGCGTTGTGTGGCTCTGGTAAAAGACCATCGAACACAGGGATTGCACACTGCATTAACCAGATATAAACAATTGTCGCACGTAAGATTGGGAAATACGCATACCTGAAGGAGATCTTCGAAGTTTCTAGCTGCCAGTTTCTTGAGCTCGGAAGTGTTAGCAACGAACTTCCTGATTGTATCTTTCCCGAAGCTTGGCATCTGTCTGTACCTATAATAACAGATTTAGAAGAACATTCAAAACCCTCCCATCCAATGGAAAAGCACTCACCGGTAATCAAGCTGGTTGATCAGCTGGGGATCTTGTGCTGCCAAGATTCTGAGTAGATGTATAAAGAGATTTTTCCATACACCTAGTTCAAACTCATGCATGAGGTCAATGACGAGCATGAGGAAGAAGTTGAAACCGAGCGGCCCTAGCCTGTCAGAAAAAGCGTTCTGAAGGGATGTTATACGAGGTACACTAAACAATCACAAGTAATGGACGTACCACAGTTGGGACAAGAGACTGCGGTTGTAATAACCCTTCCAACGTCTTGCTATCAACAGCATAGTTTTTCTCATAGATTAGTCTCCGTGCACTAGTAATGGCCGTCTTTCTGTGGACGTCATCCTTGCGGAGGAGTTGTGACCGCTGTCGTCGGTCCAGGGCCATTCCCAAGTTCCCAATACGTTTCAAAAGAATGAGACACCGGGGGCAGGGGCAGGCGGCCATGTTCTTTATCAGGGCGATCAGAACTCTGAAAAACATCAGCTGCAGTTTATCCAGTCGCAAAAATAACAGACTTACTTTTCAGGATAATCAGCTGAATACGTCAAGATCCTCGGATAGAACCGGCGGCGAATGCCATCAAAGCACATTATGACAATGCCGTGCTTATACGCTTCAATAAAATCGTCGTCAAGTAGTATTCCCCACTGTGCGTGAAAAAACTCTCGACGGCAGTGGGCAAATAGCGCTGGTTTTGCTCCTTTCCCTCCCACTCGTGGGTTAGCGAAGTCCTTGAATTGGTCAGGTAACTAGGACGGCTCATCAGCTAGGCAGTGGAAGTATGAAGGTTGCACTCACATATTGAAAGTATGCCACATGAGAGCATAGGTTACAAGTGGGCTTGCATCTGCGGTATTTCGACTCATTACCGAGATACATATACAGTGGCCACAAACGCTGCACCCCAAAAGACGTAAGGTGGGTTCCATCAGACCAAAACATAAGCGCAGCAACAACACGCTGTAAATCACAACCCGGTTCCCCAGGTGCTTCCTGCACAAGCCGATGGGCTTCGAGGAATTCAGGCGATGTGTAGATCTCTCCGTGCAAGCGCTCCTCGGGATGATTCTCGTTTGGCTTCCAACGAAGTTCGTAAGGCTCCATATGGAAATGCACGCCTGTGTGCGGATCTGAGATGCGCTCCTTGAGTACATCTACCAGCGAGCGGTGGTGGAAGTCCGTTTCTGCAGTATAGTCACAAGGGCCCGGCGTTGCCTGACGTTTATGGAAGGGGACGGATATCTTGACTTTCGAGGTCTTCCACCCTGCATCCTCGTCCATCCAATCCTCCTCGTGGTCCTCGCTCTGGAGGTGTGTGCTGTTGCTGTCCTTGGCATCATTGTCGTTGGCACGGTCATTGAGGTTATTGCCTAAAATGTTGTCGATCTCGTTCCATTTGGTGTTCGCGATGTCGTCAGGTTTGAACTCTGGGTCAGAGATGACCTTGACGAGTTCTGCAAAACTTCGCTTCGACTTTTGTACCCCATTCCAAAACCAGTTGCCCAGGTTGAACGAACTTTTGTTTGGATAAGGGTAGAGTGATTTGGCGGGGTTGGGTGGTGGATTTGAATTAGCAGATGGGGTAGCACTTGATGAGAGTTCTTCGATGGTGACACACTCATCAGGGTCGTGGGCCGGGATCTTGTCAATGAAAAACTGGCGAACAACCCCAAAAAGGTTTCTCGGTGTACGAAGGGTTCGCTTTTGCCTTGCGGTAGCGACCGGATCAGCCGTGTTGAGATCGGGGCATGGTGGTGGTGGTGGTAGCACGGGAGGTAGACTTGGTGCAGCTACCGGTAGCTCATCCCTATACCGGGCGGGCAGCAGTCGATTGAGTCTTTGGGGTCTGCGTTGGGCAAGTGGCGCGTCTTCCTTGTCTTGCTCGGTTGTCTAGAGGAGGCACTGACATGAGTAGCCGTACCGGTATACCCTAAGGAAGTACTTACATTCACGTCCTCTGCTGGCTGAATCTGAAATAGCTAGTGAGGATCCTAAGTCAGGAGCAAAAGCAGTGTAGTACGCACAGGTTGCCCATTCCTATTAGCTGTGGCAGTAGTCTGCGGCGACGCCGGTATGGATAGAATTGGATTTGGCTAGCGACGTTGATTAAGCTTAATGGTTTGCACGAGCGCGAGACAGTAGCGTACCTGGTTTTGAGCGGTGGAGTCGGAAGGGCCAGGTTCATTGGCATCCCGCCTCTGCTGCAGGCGCAACTTCTTCCTCCCGTAGACCTCTTTTGATTTCTCCAAAAGCTCTCTTGTTCGTTTGTTGGATTTCTTGCATGAGCGTCGATGACTGCTATAAGCATTATCTTGTTGAAAGGATCTGCCACATTGGCAGACTATTGGCGCTGGGTCCAGTTCGTCCATCCTTGAGAATGAAAAACAATTGGTCCACAATCGAAACTCTTTCAATTCAACAGTGGCGCACCTTTGACAGAGAGAGAGCCGAACCACAGACGGATGAAGGTATTGCACACGGGACCGATAGGTTAAGCGGAGAGGAGAAACTTACAGAGCTTCTCGAAACGTATCACTGATATCGTGAGTGATCGCGGGGTGGCAACATGGTTGACAGGACGCAACTTGCTGACGCGATGATCCCCTGTTGCCTGACTTCCCAAATGTTGCCATTTCTCCCAATGATATATAATGGTTTCATCTGAGCGATTAAGGGTCTCCAATTTCACCTATCATGTCTGAGCCCAAAGTCCCGAATTTTGACGTCCTTTTAGGCAAAGTCCACGACAGCGTAGACGCCGTCCTTCAAGTCCGTCCAAGATGCCACCCTGCATCTCTTGTTGTATGGCCTTGGTAAGTTGGCTAACAATTTAGCAAGCACCTACTAATAATATGTCATAGGCCAGTGATCACAAGACGGCTACGCGTCGCTCCCAAGGATCTGTTGTCTTATCGGGGGCGTTACATCTGCCGTTTTCCTGCGTGTTTTTGCACCTTGTGGCATGGATGTTCTGTTGAGTCAGCCATATACATGGGCCACAAGGGCGCTCCGTGGGAGGGGCGGTGGATGTTTGGTTGTGCACAAGACCTGTGTGGGTACTGTGGTAAGTGTTCAGGACCTTTATACCTTAAGAGAGTCTGAAATGTACATACCACAGTTCCGGTCGATGACCTATTCGAGGCCACCAATCTCCAATGCGCGAGGCGTCTTCGTAAGATCCGCGACAGTTATTTTACAAGGAAGGCTAAATTGAATGTGATACTATGGCATGATAGGCCGTAGACCGTCTTCAGTTTCAGACGCCACTGATCAGCGTCACATCCACATTAGTGAGCGATTAGAAGAAGGCGAGCGAAAGGGTATGAAAATTGACGACCTTCCTCCTTTGGTGACTGATGTGTGGTTGTACGACAGTTGCGATAACGCAAACCGAGCCGCCAGCTGTGGCGGTACCGTGTGTGTCCGATATGCTATACAGATTGGACGATGACATGTCTCCTGGAGTGCCGCAGGAATGGTTCAAAGATTTATTCGTAGGGTGTCAAAGTTGTGCGAAAGTCACGACCAGGAGGATGTTTGAGAAGCATGTATGTGATTAGAAGCGAAAGAACAGGCGATGATGTGGTGTGGATAGCGGAATTTGACATGTTTAACCCATTAAAGTCGAATTTCTCTGATCAAGTTCTTCCGCCTCGCGCTTTGAACTTCATTCTCGCGGCTAGTCGTTAATGTCCGTTGCGACCTTCCATCAATTATACTCCTTTGCTCAGCTTGGGTTCCTTTGGCGAGAACTAGTTCACCGTATCGATATCAGCACCGACCGGAAAGATTAAGAAGAATGAGAAACATGCGCCTTGCAAAAAGTGTGGCAGTGCTGCTGGTCGAGGACCAGCACGGCGTGGGTAACTCCCACGCCACACCACATACTAGACACAGAAACTCTTTATAAGGGTAGCAATATTAAGAACGCATGCAACTTTTTGGGTCAGGGTTATAAAGCTCGTTGGTCCGTTATAAAGAGCCTGGATTCGCTGCAATATGGTGGAGGGTCGGAAAAGTATGGCAAGTTTATGGCCGATCCGAACATCTTATTGCTTTCCAACAGACCTCAATTATCACAGTCGGGATAATATTGCGGGTCTTCCAAATGCCTGCCTGGTATATGATGGAAATATAGAGCGATGATAGGATATTGAGCAGCGAATATAGAGTGGTACAAGGCTTCAAACAAATCAATAGGTGATAGCCCTCGGCTAACACGAATCCGAACATCCCCATCCTGCCACAGGTTCACGTCGTGATACAACAACACCAAGATAGTAGCGAGATATAGTTGAGCCTTTGAGAGACGAGCGCTTGATGTGTAGAAGACCCTAAGAGTGCAGAAGATGCTGGTGAAGATGCGAAGGCCACTGCAAGAGTTTACAAGGTCGTATAGAAAGGAAGAAAGGTGCGATGGTTCCAGAAGCAGTACTGGACCATAGCACGCACTATGTGTTTTCCTGGTGCTCAACGATGCCAGTGGGGAAGGGGCCAGGAGGCCTTGCTTGGAAGATATTCCGGGGGTACTCTTGCTTGGATTTGGGTTTGGCCTGGAAGAGAGCGCTCCAGGAGGTCGGGAGAGATCTTCCGTTAAGCTGGTAATCCGCGTTGTCCCCGGGTGGTGGTGACCAGGAGAGCGAGAGGGGAAGGGGGGAGCCCGAACAGGCGTTGCCGTGCTTTGGAGATATTCTTATGAGGGGGGTGCTCTCGCCTGGGACAAACCCGAGCAAGAGTGTCCTGAGAGGTCGGGAAGGATCGTCTATTATGCTGGCACTCGGGGTTATCCCCGGGCGGTAGCGACCAGGAGAGTAAGGGTAGCGACCAGGAGAGAGTAAGACAGACAGACAGAAGGCATAGACTCCGAGGCGGTGCTCGGAATGGAAGCAAATCTCCCAGGGTGGTCGCACGTGCCAAGTCCGCACCTGTCACAATCTTTTCTCCTTCAATTCGCTTTTCTGGCATCCTTGCTGCTGCTGTTAATCTTGCGGGCACTCTACAAGCGCACGGGCCATGTATCAGGTACTACAACGCTGCAACCGTATCTGCAATAGTCATGCTATGTAGCACGAGCCGACGGAGCTCGAAATGATCATGACTGATTTGCATGTACACTGCGTGCATTCACAAGCATTCATTGGCACTTCTGCCAGCGAGCGATCAACAAGGCCACGACGATTCACGATTTTGCGCTTGATTTTTGCGGTACCAGCACGGCCTCAGTTGCGCGGCTGGTCCGCGACCAGCTCGGCCTCAGTTCAACCTGTCTCGATTCGGCAGACTCGACGGCAAAGCATCAGCCATCATACATACGTCTTTCCGTTGGTGTAGGCATATATTGGAGAGACTGGGTGAAGTGGCGCAAAACTGATCGATCAACTTGTGATAAACAGCAAAATAAATTGAGGCTGGAATGCGCACAATCAGTTCATAATCGCGCACAATCAAAGTTGAAATACGGTGTTGTGCCGGAGATTCTTGGGTAGCGATGTCGCTGTTGCTTGGAACTATGTACTGGTAAAATTTAACATTTATAGACATTGGGTTCATAAACAAGGCAGCAAACACCCCACGCGTTAATTATGCAGCATGCCGCTATGTACTGGACGAGCGGCCTAGACTCGTGTCTATCGGAGCAGGTGCAACGCTATCTTCGAATCTCAGCGGTGACTTGATGATGGTCATGGACTTGAAAAAGTCGGCAGCAGCAGGGCGCTGCCCCCGAGCCTGCCGGCGAAGTTTTCCCGACGAAACTTTGCCCGCAGCCTCATCTTTTGTGGACCTTTCTTTGGTGGAAATCTTCCCGCGTGCGTGGGGTAATGGTGGATTGTTGAATGATGAGGCTGGAACGACGGAGGACTCGATGTCCAGATATGTGGGATGGGCTACTGGAAATATGAGGCTGAGTGGCCCGTGAGATGGCGCAGCGGTGTCGCGATACATCAAAAGGTAATTTTCAAGGACGCCGGGAGACAGACCTCGAAAGGTAAATTGTGAGGTTACAGGGTGCGGTGGTGGGAGAAGGGCCAGCAGGCCGTCCTCTGAAGGGAGTGCACTTTCGTGGCGAAATGTGTCATGAGGCATACCAGATTTGGCACACCGAGAGGAGTACTGGCGGCAATGTTCCGGCATGAGATCGCCGGCAAATATTTGAGCGATGCGGGCGATCGATGCTGCGTACTGGGGACGAGGGTCCGGTGGAAGCTCCCGTCGAGTAAGATACGCTGTGAATTTCATATCTTCAGGAAGGAAAATAGTGTCGGAGCTGTTGCTTGGGAGGCCATGTGAATGGAGAATGATCGTGAAGCCGCCCGTGATGTTATCAAGGGCAGCAGCCTGAAGTATGGCGAGGTTAGAACATGGATTTATTGAGAAAAGCCCCCGGGCGAGGAATAAACGTACAGCGTCGTGAAGATCATTTTGTGTGTCTTGTATAAACCGGTCGCGAATGTCCGAGGGGGTGGTCGATCGTATAAAAATATCCCAAGTGTGAAGACCTTCGCTGCTGGGACGAGCTCGTGGATCTTGGTACTGAGAGAGATCAAATGCGATGCCGTGCCGAGCCTTCGCGCGATTCGCAGCATCGCACGCTACGACTCCGCCTGTACGGGCGCCGGTGATGTCTGGGTGGTACAGAAAATGTGAACTCATAGCCTAGACAAAGTAGCAGATAGAGGGACTCTTGTAGCCGATAGCAGCATGAAGCTGTTATATGTCAGATACCAGCTGGCAACTGGCAACCGGCAACCTGGACGCCTCAATTTGAACGTGGAAAATGCCGGCAGAGCAACGGCAGAGATTTTAGTCTTTCCCAACACATACAATGTGGCAACATTTCTACACATTTGGACCGTGCGCTGTCACACACATACAGTTATGGCAACATTCTGAAATGTGTGGTCAGAAGTTGCCAGTAGTTCAGACGGTTGCTCGAGCGCTTACGGTCGCCAGGAGTATAAAGAACTAATTTTCTCTGCAATTATCAGATCAAACAACTCCTCTCCATCCAGCAAAGCCCTTAGCTTGGGTGCGACTCATATCTGATCATGACCCCTGGATTCACGTCTCGCATGTCAATGATACACCGGATTCGGTCCAGCAAAGACGCTTTGCTCGAATTCGACATGTCTACTGGAGGGCTTCGGGTGAAAAAATGGTGAGCAGTGCGGAAGTTCAAGCCCTAGACCTAGTTATGCTTAAAATGTTTCTAGGCCCATCGACAGACATGCCCAGCGCATACACCTAGATCACCTAGTGCAGTATCGCGCAACTCACTTCTTTCAGAACCCATGCTGCTTATGCGCAATTCCAGGAAGTCAAAACGTGATCGAAGCAGCAATCATAATTGCATGTGACGGTGAACTATGTGACGCTTGGGTTGCCACCTGTGCCTCTGATGCTTGTGGATATCTTGGTAAACATCCTGCTCTCGCGGAGTTGAGCCGGAGCTTACGGATAAATATGTAGCTCCTCTAGCTCCTGTACACGCTCATCCAGACACAGAAGTTGAATTTTTCTTGCGGCGAGGTGAGTGCTGAGCGTTCATTAGACGATCACGTGTACCGATCACAGTTTCGGTAGCACGGCGGGATATTCAACCTCCAGTTGTTCACGTCAGTGAGATGAAGGGTACAGCAAATGCGATAGGATCCCGGGAGACTTGCGCAGGTGAGTCACAGCCAGCTCGGTGGATGCGTAAACGCGCTTATGGCAAACCCCGGTGGCACAGTTTCTCCTTCAAGGGCGAAAGCACCTTTTACGCGGGTCACCACCTCCACCTTGATGTTCAGGTTGGACTGCTGGGTTCGACCTGGCATTGCTGGGGCCGAGTTTGAACAGCTAATCACTCAATGTGCACGATGTGGACTAGTCATGACTCGCCGAGTCTTTGGCATTCACGAATGCGCCAGGCCAGCCAAACAGCCCCTGCTGGAAGACTGTCCGGATGATAACGCGCTGTTGTTTCACGTGGACGATGTTTAGATACATGAGAAGTTGTATGGCATAAAGAAAACGGCTGCGATTGGACCAAATTGAGCGAAGGGGGGAAGGGGGGGCATGTGTATCCTCAGACTGCTTGCCACATGGATTGTCAGCAATCATTAATAATGCTTGGATGTATATGAGACCGACCTGATCATTCTGACGAAGGCAAACTCTCGTCTGAGAAGTACCCGTCCGATTCCCCGCTATCGTCACCTTCCGACAAAGGGTCCAGACTGTTGCCTGTAAAGTCCTAAATTTAGTCACAGAATGGGAAAGCGGCGAGAAGGGCATACTTGGAACCAGCTGTTCCATTGAGATAACAGTATCATAGCATGCGATTTCTGCTGTCGTGCGTGCGTGCTTTAATCTTAGCAAGCGGCTTTGTTTATCCCATGAGCACCGGCTCGGAGAAACCCTGATTTCGCTTTCGAGCTCATGCTCATCCCAACATGCACGTAGGTATGTAGATTGCAAGTGTTTGGTGTGCTTAGCACTTTGTGCACCATTAAGCACCACATCCACAACAACAACAACAGCCTGGATGTATTGATTGAGGTTATATCCACGACACCTAGTGTTAAGCGCACCTGTTTTCCATGTGCATCAAGCGTCCAGCAGAGGGCATTATCAGTGGCAGTAGTCTCCCATTCCACCCGGCCGCCAGACGGGATGGAGGCCGTTGAGGGGAATGACAGCTTGTTAGCATGTTGATACATTTCCTTCTCCAGCAATGCCCGGGAGCGCTTCTGGCGCAAAAGCGCGAGTTGTTCAAAGTGAGAAGCACGAGATTGGAGCAGGCGGCTCTCCAACTCATGTTCTTTGACCCGGGCACGCACGAAATCCGTGACGTACCCCCTTGGTACAGATTGGACCAGCTTGTGGAGGAGAATCACAAAAGCCTGATCACGGTCATCATACAGCTAGGTTTCATGCACAACGAAAACATGCCTTATGGTCCAGCATCTCCAGCATAAATTCACGCGTGTTTGGTGTCTTCGACAGCAGGGAGATCTTGCAACCTTGTCCGTTGGATATCGGCTGGAATCCACCCGCGAGATCCAACAAGCTTAGTCTGCTCGTGGCGGCGTCGAGTTTTTCACTGGGACATGGGTTGCCATGGGAGGACATAGTGGAAGTAGATGCAGTAACTGGCGTAGGAAAGTGTGGGAAGGCAGCATGTTGGCTCATCGCGCAACTAGGACGTGAGAATTAAAGGGACCAGTATAGATGCCACATTTAGATGCGTAAGCAGCATTCCTCCGGCCAAGCCCTGCCGCCCAATATGGTGTACCCCTCAAAGACTTCCCTGGACCGTGCTTTTACTTAGTACTAGCCGCTTCACATCTCCGCTCACAAGTCTGAAATTAGCTAATTTATGGTTGCTTGTGGCCCTCGAGAGGTTCACTTTCCCCCGAAATCTGGAAAAATTTGATAGTGATTGCGTGCACCGCGATGAAACCGCGATGCAGATGGGCCATCTCGCGATGAGCCACCACTGGATGGCGAGGACCACGACAAGACAGCTGCCCATGAGTCTGGAAAGGGGAAATCACGAGACAGGAGTTAGGTTGCTAAGCTTGTGCAGCTCGACCGTGGACGCAGCACCAAACAAAAAAATTGTAGACATGTTCCATGAGTCGACCGATGCCGTTGGCCCTGTGGCTCTCTATGGTCAGACGACCATGGTCTTCGTAAGGCCGAAATTGGCAAGGGACGCAAGAGCATCAAGAGCCCATCCTGCTGCCAAGAGCGCAGCAGATGGTCGGCCCGGGAAAGTGGACGAAACTCACGAACAAGAGAAGAAAGGAAGCGCGACCGCGATCGTCAAAGAGAACAAGAGAGCGCAACGATAGTGCAGGCGGACGAATAGCAGGAGCAGTATCGACATGCTGCCCCTGTACTGGATGAATAGTCTCGTCCGCACAATGCGCAGCCACCCCGCCGAACCATCGTCATGTCGTACACCGTCACCATCCACCACACGCTGTCGTCCCTAGTCAAGGAATGTCTGCATCAGGTCCGCCACCCAATGGCCAAACGTCCGTCCCGAATTCGCATTACCCTCGTAATCCTTGACCAGGCGGCCAGGGGCACGAATGACTGCTCCAGCGTCATCATCGTACGCAAGCACACGGGTCAGGGGATCGCACCATGCGACATGCGCATTTGCGCAGGACACCACCAGGTCCCCGGAGTCCCTCGACCATCATGGCTTTGTTGACCCCTCCGGTGAAAGGTCAACACATGCATTCCCTTGCCTCTCTAGATGCCTATGCAATCATTACTCTTAGCTCTGGTGCCCGATAGGTTGATACGGCTGTAGAAGTTGAACAACAGGATAGATCCGATCAGAACGTCGATGTTGCTTGTTCCAATGAATGTGGTCCATGCCTCATTCTACCTACACCTTTGCTCTTATTGAACAAGAGATGAAATTACTCAGAACATGGACCGTCACCGATCTGAACAGCATTGATCTACAGTGTTAAATTTCTGCAGGTTAGCAAAAATCTTGCCGCATTGATACTGCAATTTGAGATTATCAATGCCTGCTCAAGTAGGTCGATGTGAACATGCCCCGTAGCTCAGTCCCTATCGCGGCCCAGCGGATGTGCACACATGGGTCTGGGGATGCATCCGAAGCTATGTGCTGTAACGATCATTTCAGTGTGTATGGCAACACGCAGGTGGTTGGTTACGACATTTAGAGAGAACGAGGGCAATGGCAATAACAATCAATTAAACAGAAATATAAGAGCGATGTCTTAAAATTCATCATTAGGTAAATCTTGGCCCGGCCAAACTCCTGCATAGTACCCATTCACTGCCTTCCGCGCTACCAGCCCACATTCGTCAGGATGCAATGGCAAATTTGCCTGCGGGATCTCTCGTTGCTCGGGCATGCCCAAGGCCAACAGTAAATGCCGATATGAGGGCCGTTTTGGCACGACCTCGAGCGGATATTGTCCAGTTGGCCAAGATAGGAAAGTCATGGGTGCCCCGTTGATCCCTGCCTCAAAGGCTGGAACCAAGTGCGGGTGGTCTTCGTGGAGGTGGAGGCGAAGCGCATCTGCCACGGCCTCCAAGGTCACACCAGGCGCCGTTGGGTCCGAGTCGCGCCGCTCATGCATGTGCCACACAACAGCAACGGCAAACCGCACGAGCGCAGATTGCCAAATAGTCGCCACAGGAACTATGTTGTTGTTCGTAAAAATCTGATACTTGGCACCAAACACTTTCATGACCACCCGGAACCACTCGCGGCCTTGATTTTCTTGCACTCGAAGAGCTCGGGCTTCATCCGTGTTTGGATCGTATGACGGATGGTAGCGGCTGCGACTCAGGGCTGTAGTGAATTCTAGCACGCAGCCGACGGCAATGACATCCAGTAACCCATCCTGCGTTCTCATGTCTGGCACATGGGCGTCTTCAACTGTCAAATAAATACTATTAGCTTTGGCCTCTCCAGAGCGCGATGAAAGCGTACCATCGAATCCACAACGGAGTATAAAGTGGCGATACCACAGAGCCATCAGCTGGCGGATCATCCAGCGCGTGCCGTCGTCGTGAAAGATGTTTGTTATGCCGTAACCCATGACGAGGGTGTGGACAAGGCCGTGGCACGACCGTTGAATACAACACATCGCGTAAAAATGACGGCCGAACACGATGCTATGCATCAGCCCAAGCACGAAGTGAGGGGTGCATCCCCGCATGAGCCTATCGGTCGCGTCAGAGGCAGCATTTTCCGAATGCAGATGGAAGGAATGTGCTTACAGTACGACGCTGGGGTCCAGACAAATTGCCTCCAGTTCCCAAACATTGCCGTCGATATCGTGCACGTCCCAGCGGTAGAACGTGGAGACGTCCTCCATCTCATTTGCACGAGGATTGTTGTTCTTTTTGCGAGCTAAGACCCACCACTTTTTGCCGGCCTGAACGGACACGGCAGTTCCAAACCCGTCATCATCGATATGAAACCATGAAACGGCGTTCGCGGTGGCGGCTGTACCCCACGAAGTCACATCTTGCATGTCCATTGAATCCACAAGATGCTTGACGCGGGTACCGGAATATGCGTCGGTTGCTATGTCAAGGTATGAAGGCGGGACCGGCACGGACACACCACCGAGAGGGAAATCTAAGGCATTGACTGCCACCGGGGAGTCGGACTGAGAATGACTGAGCAACTCCCGCAGTGGACGTACTTCCAACATGGCGTCACATTTCCAGGCACTCTTCTTGTGGGAGTCTGGTGGATGTGAGTGTCATTGAAGGTACACGGCAAGCAATAGGAAGATCCACATACATTGGAGGGAGACCGGGCTATCCAAGTCCGCAAGGGTCTCCAGCCCAGCTTGGTCGAAATGCATACGCTGCCCGTTGTCTACGCCCGTGACGAGGATGTGGCGATGCCGGAAAATGGCCTGTTTCTGCGTGGCAGGCATGGAGTTGTATCCTTTACTATCAATGACGAATATGCTTGAAGTGTGATTAGGTCCCAGGGCTGGATCTTTTGCCGCAGGCTGGCGATGTGGCGGCTGGCCGTTGCTGTCAAACTTTGAGCGTACAATGTTCACGATGTTCTGAACAAGTGGTATATCCATTTTAGCCTATGGGGGATGGGGGTCAGCTGAGCAAACATGGATGAGAGGAAAACTCACGCTTCTCTCATCGGGCTGGAAAATATACTCCTGCGCGCCCAAATTGTTCGATTCGTCGAAGTACGGAACGCTGACACTTTGGGTAGATCTCTGCGCGATAGTAAGTGGCCGGCCGGGACGGAACGAAGCGCACATACCTCGGTCGGTGGCAGGTCAGCCTCTGCCGCCTTTTTGGACTTGGGGTTGGAGCGCAAAGGCTTTGGCGCCATATCGGCGGCCTGGGCTTCGCATCAACTTCTGAAAATGAATGAGCAGTGATGTTGCAGCATGCTTACCACGGCGCTGACGTGGGCGAATGCAGTCGCCCAATATAAGTCCTCCTCCTTCACTTTCCCTGTGATCGGAGCGGGAGTTGGGCCCTGAGTGTCCCGCTTTCTTTTCTTTGAGGCTGGGGCCGAGGTTTGGGTAAGCGTGACACCTGACATGAATCTTGCAGGAATCTTGACTTCGCGAGTAGAAGTCCTGACTTCCGCCGGCGCTGGCCGTGGGGAGCCTTTGGTTCCAGCTGCGTCGTCTTCGGTGCCCGTGAGCGATGACAACGATGACGCCGGCGAGCGTGCGCGGTTTTGATCAGCATTACTGGTGTCGATGGGAGGTAGGGAGCCGAAGCGGGGGATCGTGGAGTCAGGCAAGGGATTGGCGTGGAGTGGAGATGAGGGCCGTGTCGGCGGAGGCGAACCGCCATGCAATGTCTCGCCGTCTTGCATGGGCACATCAGCCAGGGCGTTTGGAATGTCAAATGAGGGTTGTGAGGGCGATGAGATATCATTGGCCATTGCGACGTCCTCGCCTGACTCATTGTGTGGCATAGTACTGCGCATGTGCTCAGTGATTTCCTCGTCGCTCATTTCGGCATCCTCGCTGCCATCAACATCCAAAGCGCTCCCCTTGATCAACCCGTTGATGAAATATTTGCCAGTGTTCTCCGCATTAACCTCCAGGTTCTCAAACTGGAAGTCGGAATTTTGCACGAACCATTGCAGCAAATGGGATGATTCCTGCCCAAGCGCAATGCCCACGATCACAGCCCAAATCGCATGTTCGGCTGCCACGATGTAATCTGGCTTGGGTCCGAGGTCTAGTCCCCACTACGATCATGTCAGACTCCCGTCAGTGTATTAGATAGCGTTAAAGAAATAGACCTGGATGAGCTTCGAGCGAAGCATACTAAATGCTGATCCCGGCACTGCGCGCAACAGCACGAGTGGAGATACGTGAACGGACAAATCTAAGCATGACCTCAAGGAACGAAACAAATCATCCTGCTCCATCTCCGTGAGGTCCCCGAAAATCTGGCCCGCTTGCGCCTGAAAACCCGAGCGGTAACTTTCTTCTGAGAGCTGTTGGAAAAACACTTTGCGGTCGTGTGGGAATGGAACATTGTGCTGAGAGACGTGCGTTTAGCGGTGTCGCATCGCCGTAGTGAAAGAGAGCACTTACAGTTGAATGCCAGTGCAACATGAATGCCATGCATTGCACGTTTTTTTCAAAAATCGCATACTTCGATTTCCGGTCGCTCGCTCGGGCGCCATTCAAGATTCTTAGTCCACGAATGTTGGCCTCTTGCACACTTGTCAGCGCGCCAGCCGCTGGGACGTGAAGCCTGGCATTCTCTGCCATTCGCAAAAGCGCGACCTCCTGCTTGAGCGACCGAAACGCTTGTGCCCAATGCGGGGCAGCCTTGACTACCGGAGCCATCTTGGAGTGGATCTTTTCCTTTGACTGCACGCGATCCTGTGGGGGATTGTACCATGGCTGGCACTTCATAAAGGCAGATACTTGTTCCAGAAGCATCCATTTCGTGAGTACCTGGGCCTTGTGATTGCAGACAGCGTTTTGGCCACCAGACGATATGCCAGTCCTGAACATATCCCGCACAGCATTGCCATATTGGTCTGTCTCCTGGCCAGGGGAGAACGTCTCAACCATTTTGGCAAGACCCTGGGTGCAAGAGGTCGTTGGCCGTGGACGCACAGCGGGCCAGCCATGGACTTACCTTCAACAGAATGTCCTCCGGCCGGAGGTCCGGGCACTTGAGTAGTTGTGTACTGAGAGCACGTGCGAAGGGCACACAGCAGGTATTGTACCACGATGAGGGGATAGCACTTGACGGCGTTTCTGAAGCGCCACCAAGGGGACTGAGACTTTGTGTTGGGCCCTGGTGACTAGCAGCAGTGGTGCCAACGGCACTTGATTCCATTGATGGGTCAGAACCTGGAGTAGTGGCGCCTGGGGTTTTCCCCAGGCGACCAGGAGCGGTGTGGGCGGACAGAGACGACATGCTTGTGAGCCGAACGTTGTGGTAGAAGGTCAACTTGGTATTGCTGCCGTTGCCCGTCGCGATATTAAACGCCGAGCTGGTTTCTGACTAGTTCATTTATTACTGCCGGGCTGGTTTTCGACCAGCTCAAATATTGACTCCGATGCACACAGTTCTGCCTCTTTACGTCTCCCTGCTCCCTTCCTCCACCACTGCTTGCCGCCTGGGGATAACCCCGAGCGCTGGCCTTACACTTACCCTCCAATAAATCCATTATATGGCGTCTCTTACGAACCAGAAGTCGAAAGCGCGTCCTGCTGGCCCTCCCGCAAGTCCCGAGAAGAGCCATCTCCGGCTCCTCTCATTTGGACTATCGTCAGTATCCATACAAGGGAGTGAGTGGATCCCTCAGGAAAAAGGAACACCAGGCGCGCTGCAAATCTATCGGATCGGATCAGCGTGCGTGCTGCGAGCCGTGATCATACTTTCTGAATGCCCACTAAGCAGAAATCGCAGACTTTTCATACGACTTGTCCACCTGAAGCCGGCGCCTGAGCCGGGAAATGATGAGACATATGACGGGGCGCCCCCTACTTTTAATATGCAGGAGGAAGTAATACGATTTCATGTGAGTTGCGCGTTTTTCTGCTGACACGGATAACGTTTCATGACCCCATTTTAGCACTCTCCTCACGGATGCAAGCCATGGCGTGTCATTCTGTCCATCTCAACAACGCGGCACTCGAATGACATCAAAAAATTTCGTATGACCTCTGGTAAGTCGAGCCTCTACGTTAGGCCAGCGTTCTGTGAACGCCAAATGCGCAGGAGCTGCCCTGGTACACTGCTTGCTAGCTAGCAACACTGTCTCAGGGGATCTGGCCAAGAAGCTCCAAGTTGCAATCGAGACCTGCGTCCCCCACGGTGATGTGGTGACCTTGAGGTGGGGTTTTATGCCTTATACACGGGGTGCTTTATATGAATTCCCAGACTGCTCAGTGCCGACCAAATAATTCTGGCCTACCGCGATCTCCTCCGACAACAAAGTGAAGTCCCGTCCGCGATCACTTTTTCTTTTCGCAACCAGGATGGCTCCGTGGTTGAGCGCCATGTACTGAGTGAAGACCTCGCAGTGGGCGATGCGGTGCCCATTGGAAGACCTTTCATGAATCTGGTTTTTGAGATTTTGGGCTCGCAAGGTCCTGATAATGTTCTCCCTGGGAAGAGCTTTCTGTCCGACATGGATGCGGTTTGGGGGTGGATGAACGTCAATCCACCTCCAGAAGTTTGGCGAGGTTTGCGCTTGTTCCCGTTATACGATCGTGGGCGCTGGAGCCTGTTGGTTGCGGAGTACAACGGTGCTGGAAGTGACATGTCTGTCCCAAATCACATTCTCTCAACAATACCTACTGATCTCATGTCCCCAGGAATGTGATAATCCTTGATCCATCATCAGGCACCACACACTCGGGCCCGAAGGAAATTGAGCGATTGGCACACCCCATCGGGGCGCATCATGTGTTCGTTCACCCGACATTTGTTAGTAAATTTCGCACTTGTAGCGCGCTTTAACTGACGCCGCCGATAGTTCGGCGGCGAATGCATCACATGGCAAACGGGATACAAAGTCATAAATTACCTCCTCTCTATACAGGCTATGGTCTGCGCTGATGGTGGGCACACCCCAATCCCGGTGAGTCTGGCATTTTCTTTACTGGTGCTTGAATCTTACGACAGCAGGACGGCCATGCGTGGATGACATCCATTATGTACTCGAATATCCTTGTGAATGCCGGTGTACGCACGGCGATCGCGAAGGCCCTGATGAGGGCGCAAAAGGATTGAAGCCGGGAGGATGCCCTGCCAGAATGTCAAATGAGGAGCTGTATTTCACTGCCGTGTTTCTTCATCTATTCCTAAATATGATAACAGTGATCAATACTCGTGGGTCAATACAGCCTAATAAACACCCCAAATCATGCCGCAATAAGTGCCCC
This sequence comes from Athelia psychrophila, assembly GCA_001630335.1. Lineage (NCBI taxonomy): Eukaryota > Fungi > Basidiomycota > Agaricomycetes > Atheliales > Atheliaceae > Athelia > Athelia psychrophila. The sequence goes on from KV417693.1 coordinate 115,119, forward strand.
GATGTTGCTCCCCTTTGCTGGTGCAATGCATAACACGAAGCCCCGCACGTTTGGACCAACGGCTTTGTGGAGGTAAAGTCTGAATGGGTGCTGATGTGGTCTGTTCCCGTTGCTTTGTCTCTCCCTGCTTCCCTCATCCTTTCGTCGCCTGCTACTCCCATTTTCCTTACACGTATCCATCCGGTTCATTGTTCTATCTTGCTTGCGTGTCTGCCAAGGCTGGAGCGGGGCATGACGATATGCATGTAATCTCACTCCATGTATCAATACCAACATGCCTTAAGTTCTGTATCATTTGGAGCGCTGTGTTTTGTGTTGCTCCTGTGACAAAACATGCTGACTTCTCCGGTGACACAAGCCTAACCTAAGATGTTGACTGAAGTGTGGAAGCCAAAACGAATGCGATACCACTTCGACCTTATGAAGTGTTGCCCGGACTGACAACTTGTGCGCCGAATGCATGTCACGTGACCACCACTTCAAACCGACTAGTTTAGGACTGGATATTCATCGGCATTAGTAATTCCAACTCTTTCGCTTCCGTCACCCATCGTCAACAGTCACTTGGGGATAACCCCGAGTGCTGGGCATCAGAACTACAGCAGCATTGCAACCTTCGCTTGAACGTGCCAATCACCACTGTGACTGAACGCCGGCCGCGTGCGGAGACTCGTTCATAAGCCCTCAGGGATTACCCCGAGCGGCAGGTCGACCAGCGTCAGCCAGATCGACCAGCCCACCAAACGATACTGGACCACCCACACCGCGCAACATTGCGTCCACATCCCGAACCTTCCGCAGCCTTCCTGACCGCCTCATTCAGCCAAATACACCACAGACACCCCGCTACGCACCTTCATACATTCGCGCTCCTCGTAAGTCACCCATCCTCTTCTAATAGTTGCGCCGGGACCCTGCTAAAGGGCAATCGCTGCCAGTAATAATGCAATCAGGCACACAGCCCTCTGTCTTCGTGATTGGAAATGACATCTACGTCTCACCGAATGCGCAGCGTGCTCCCACCGCCACGGAACTCGAACGGTTGGACGAAATATTCTCCGACCCTCTCCTCCCTACGGATGCCTTACACCTGCGATATGCATGCAACAAATTTCCGTACCTTGCATTTGTGACGCCGCACCCCCGATACAAAACCACGATCCTTAAGCCCCTCGACTACAGTCGGTATTCCCTTCCGATCAAGATGATCGGAGGTCAGTACTGCCTTGAGCCAGGCGTCGCGGCATCGTGGAACGAACTCGAGGTCAATCTAGGCATTTTGGCAGCAAAGCTGCTTGCGCAATATACACCTCATATCACTGTCGACTTCGAGACTTTCCCGCCGCCGCGCCATTATGGCTATCATAATCCCCGTCACACCCAGGATGGAATGAGGCGAGCGGCCATCAGAGCACAGAAAGCCTTCACCCCTCTGATGGCAATGTGTTCTTACGCAATCGCGATGAGCCCGAAGTTCACAGACCCAGCTCCGGCATGGGTGGCGTATGTAGGTAATCATGGCGCGCACCCAAGGTGGCTGCAGGAGTTGCGCCGCACCCCCATCGTGGATTTCTCAAAGCAATGCCCTCGCATGGGCTGCGTGCTCAAAGTGGACCTGAAGTGCAATTTCCTGCAACACATTTCGAAATTCGTTCAAGCAAATGTCCCAGTGTGGCTGCTTTGGAACCAAAAGAATGATTACGCAAACACGCCGTGCAAGATTTACCAACCGTCAGAAGAAACTGTTGCCGATGCCAAGAGTCGCGCAAACGGGACCAGCAGCTGCAATCCGGGGCTGCCGTGTGCATTGCCAATTCGTCACAACCTGGCACATGAGGACCCTCCTGAGCCTGAGCCTCATTCTGGCCAGCGCAAAGGCGAGACGATGCAGCAATTCATGGAGAGGCGCGCGAAGGAGGATTTGGAGAGAGAGCAGAAAGAAACGGCGCAGCAGCAGACTTCTCGTATGCAGAGACTCACCGCAGCCGCTACTTACTCAATTCCTGGCAGGTCCGGTGCCAGAGTGTTTGAGTGGGAGCAAGAGGGCACATACTGGATACGGAAAGCGATGTCGAGGGGATACGTCGAGCAGCAATGGGGGTCCATGGCACATGGCCACCTTCGGTATAATGCATTTCGAAATGAGTGGGATTACTGTGAGTTATTCGACCCAGGCGCCGAACCTCCCGAGGACGACGACTCTGAAGACATCCTATACGATTATTTCCATGGCCAAGACGTAGTGGCAGAAGGACCACCGCAAAGTCCTGGCCGTCGCCGCGGCGTAGATGCTGTTTCATCAGCCAATGACGCATTCGGAACTACCAATCTTCGTCAGAGTTACATCGATCGACAGAGTGGAGGAGGGATCGTCAAACCAGAGCCCCTGGATGTTATCCTGTGCTCCCGATATGGGTTTTGTGGTCCGCCTGGGCCCTCCGTAAACAACGCCGCTGTGTGGCACGACACGCGCAAGACACTGAGCGACACGGAATCTGCGTGGACATGGCCCCAATATCAAGGGCCAGTCTGCGAATTTGTCAGTTTGGTCATGTCCGACAACGTGCCGCCGCAGATGTGGGACTTGGACCCGTCCAGCGCATCGCCGATCACATTCTTCAACGACAACGTGGTTGTTGAGCGCATCACCAACGGCGCCCGGGTTTCTTACCGCATCACCCCGCGACAGCCCCCTTCGGGCGACGAAGAGATATGGGATCTGATTGTTCAGGATCCGATAACGGCGGCTGAATGCTTGCGGAGGAGCCATTCATCAATCGGGAAAGTCGCCCTTGTTCAATTCTTCTGCCAAACTGGACGGCCCTTTTCAACTCGGAAGCCAATCCACCCAGCGCCCCCACCCGCACGGGTTCCCCGCCTTCGAAGCTACTTTCCGGACGGGCTCAACGAGCGGCACGCAGCATATGTCCCGGACCTATTGGACTACCTAGGTTATGTACGCGACCGATCGGCGTTTTGCTTGTCTGATCGATGCCGTGCTGCCATAAAAGAAGGTGGGATTGTGTGGCGGCTGGCGGTCGGCCACTTGCGCATGGATGACATCTTGGCCGGCCCGGTTGACCTCGCCGCGGCCATGTATGAGCGTTTCGATGGGGATGCGGAGGGCGGTTGGGACGACCAGCTCACCGAGAACGAGCTCAACCTCATGTCTGGCGTGTACAAGATATTCACGGGTGAGCAGTCCGAGCATTACAATAACATTTAAATGCAAAGCTAATCATCGCGTACAGGTCCGGGAGTCTACCAAGAAGCGGATGCGTCCTGGTGGCCAAAGAATTCCACCTGGAAGACGAGCGCCCTAGATGTCGGATATTGGTCTCCGACTTGCGAAGAATGGTATCAGCGGAGGTTAGCAGGAATCCTGGATGGATCGGCGAAAGTAAAATCAGCGACGAAATGGAGAGATGCGCTGAAATTGCACAAGGAGTCCAGTGCGTTGGTCAAGGTAACGCGTCAGAAGTGCGCACTGTTGCTTAAAGCTTAGGTGGCGGTGAAGCCAGATCTTTTGTATATTTCTCTTAGATAATGTCATCCGAGATGTTGCAATACGCCCTCTTTTGAGGGCCTTTTCACGCCGGAGCTGGTTGACAACCCACTGCTTATTGATTGGAAGCTGCTAAAAACAAGGCCAGTAAGGACCCTGGGCTGGGCCAATGCCATCTGATATGTGGGTCCAATATGCATACTATCCTCGTCTGACAAAATAGCCGGAATACCTGACAGGATAATGCCATTCGTGGGAAGCTATTATTGAATAAGAGCAAAGGTGTAGGTAGATTACGTATTGCGTGATTAACATTGACCGACTGGACCAGCGGCACCTTGGATGATACGGGTTATGCGACGTCGGCAGAAACATTAGGCCATAGGGTGGAGGACCGGATGCGGACATGGTTGACCAGGCACGATAGCGAAAGGTGTCACTGATGGTCGCTCGCGCTCTTCATAACTCGCTGGTGCAGGATGTGTTGATACAGGTCGGCTCTCAAGCCTCCCACCGCCCATATCGTGGTAATGTACCACACTTAAGTCATCTCTCTTCCATTGCCATGGGCTACGGGGCTTCGAGGCTGACAGACCACAAGCTTCTGGCTGATATACATGGCCTGAGTGAGAACCACCTCAGTGCGTGTAGAGTAACAGCGCCCGGCCTCGCGACCCTTATGACAGCAGATAGTCCAGGTCAAGGGCCTCCCTCACCCCTGGCCTATGATCACAACCATCGTACTGGAGCAAGGAAGAAGAAATATGTTTGTCAAATGGGGATCACCATCTTGTCGCCTTCAATCCTTTTGCACCTTCAAAAGGGCCTTCGCGATCGCGATGCCTACATTGGTGCTAGTCCCCTGTCCATTGCACAACGCAATACCGGACTGCCAAGCACGGCCATCCTGGTTTCGTATGCCAAATGGATGGAGGGTGACTGCGGTTACGCCCGTGGGTCGTACATGAGGGCACACCATTTACCTGCCAAAAGCATCGTGCGTCTTACATGCTCATACCTGACGCTTGTATGAAACACGGCAAACGAAGATTGATTGGGGAAACACATAAATCTGAAGACATTCGAAAACGAATACATAAACGGGCACCAGGGTGATAACCGCATTGTCAAATAGTTACTCGGCTTCACCGCATTGACGCAAGCGGCGGTTGAAGGTGGTACAGTCATAATGTGCAGCATAGCGACTGGGAAAGGCTGCGCTTGGGGTTATCCCCAGGCGTCTGGTGGTGAAGATCGCTCAGTGAGGGCATCACTGGTCGGGGTGTTGGATCGAGAGACGGCGGGCAGTGAGGCGAGCTTGTGACTAGATGGAGGATTGCGCATGGGGTTGTCGCAGGGGGCAAGATGAAAGCTAAAAGGAAGAAACGCGAGAAAGTCCGAATCAGGAAACGCTCGATCACCCGGGATCATTGACAACTCAGCTGGTGGACGACCAGCTCGGGTGCAATGCGGGTGGCTTCCAACTGTCAGCTTGGCTATGGACCATCTACACGAACGAGAAACAGAAATCAAGGGCGACCGCGATCCCGCAAAAGGCAGAACACGATATGGTAAAAATTGGGGGCGCGAAAGGGAACACTTGAACGGGGTATGGCGAATTACTTGATGCCGCAGGTGTCTCCCCATGATCGCCCGATACTTCAACAACATTCTTGAGCCCACAATCGGTCGCCAACTACAGCTCACCACCATCATGTAACACACCACCTCCACCATCGAGACCTCCATTCTGGCGGACACCATCACTATCCACATGGGTCGCGCAGGAACGCGGCGCAAGGCGATACAGACGACAATCATCAGGCGATGGGACAAACAAGGGTGCCCAAACACGATGTTCGATGACGCCCGTCACCTTCGATCCATCGCATTTGCAGCAACATCAACATCTGCAGGCAGAACGGGCTTGGAACCTCCCATCCATCCGGCTCTACCCCTTTCTTGGCAGAGACTGCTGACTGACCCCAATGCCCCATGATGTCTTAGGACTTCGATCCATCGCTTCTACAGAGGCATCGCATACAGCCAGCTCAAAAACGGTTGTACAATCCTCTCGGCCCCATCGCAAAAGGCGCATACCTCGTATCACGTGATCCACGTTTCGAACCAACGAGATTAGGAATTTGCACTTGATCGGTATCAGTGCTCTCTCTCTCTCCGCCATCCCATTGGCAACTGTTCCTAGTCGCTTGGGCATAAACCCGAGCGCTAGACTTTGCATATTCTCAAAGATTTCGACACTGCGAGGACAACAGTCCAGCTCTCCTGCTCCTCCCACTCCATTCCACTGTCGGTCGGGAGCCGAGCGTCGTTAGTGGTCACTTGGAGAAAACCCCGATCGCTGGTTTGTAAAAGCTCAGCCAGATCCCCCATACCCCATTGACGGACAGCACACGTCCAGACTGAGACACCGAAGCCCCACGGCGGTGGCCGAATTATTTTTCGGCCCATTTACGCAGAGATACCTCGGAGCCGCCACCTCTATACCTGCGCTTGTGATATGCCACCATTCCTCCTGCACGAGCGCGCTGTGCAGGTGTGAACCGTTCGACAGTGGTAATGGCAACTGGAACGCCGCCGTTCGCCTTCATGATCGACAAGAACATACACGTCTCACGGAATCCCTACACTGCGCATGAAACAGGTTCCCTTGCAAGCCCTTTTTGATGCCGCACGCCCTGCGCAAATTCACGGTCTTGAAGCGCCTGGAATACACAACGTGTTACCTTCCTATCATGAAGGTTGGAGGACAGTACTTCCTTGGTCCAGCGGTCGCGCCCTCGTGGACGGAAGTCAAACACAATCTGGATATTCCGGCGGGAATGTCATTCACGCAGTACGCCGCTCACGGCACTTGATCCCATAACACTTTCCCACCCACACGCGAGTACGGCTACCATCTGGTGTCTGCATGTACCGGATCTGTGCAGGTGAGCACTACGACATCATGATCGTGATTGATGGGACGGCTGAGGATCATATCCAGGTCCGGGAGTATCACCCGCCGGGTGCATAGGATTTCCACCTGGAAGGCCAGTTGCCTGGAGATGGGATATTGGTCACCAAGCCATACGGGCACGACCGGTGGGACTGAGATTAGCGTCCAGATGTAAAGCAACATTGAAGGTACACACGCCGTCTATCGCGTTGGTACAGATGAGGCGTGCGCAACGTGCTTAGATGGTTAGTCTCTAAATGATGGCGAAACTAAGCCTATTTATATGCTTTGCATATCTATCTGCAAGAATGTCATTGTCATTTTTTTCTTTGAATTTTTGCCGTGAGCGCGATATTTGTCGGAACGCGGTCACGTTCCGTCGGACCGACGGCGCCGGAGCTTTGGCTGTGCATTGGGACCGAGCTGGTTTTCCCCCGGCTTTCTAATGAGCCCGAGATAATCCTCCAGAAGCACGTCACTGAGCCTGTGCGAGGACCTGGGCACTCCTTATTCATATCTTGATAGGGCGCACATAACCTACTGTCTGCACAGTGCTACAATTTCAAATCCTGCGGGCAGGTGAAACCACGCAGGGCCGTGCGGCAGAAAATCAAATTACTGAATGTAATATGGGTTCATGCATGACCAAATCTGCTATAATAATTCACAGATGTTCACAGATGAGCAGGCATGTCCGCACTGAGTCCACCCGCTGAGCGATCCCGGATGATCGTTTATATGGTTCACTCGATATGGATCCCTCAACAAGATGATTATCATAGATAACTAACCGATACATCTCCGCCACACCCCGAAACCATATTCATATTATCGTGGCTCACTGGCCGCCCTATCGAAGCGAGTCCACATTGGAGCATGCTGTTGCAAATTTCAGCTGAAGCGTTCAAATCAATCCCTATATCTACAACGTGTTTAGAAATGGATGTGAATGTACTGGCAGGTGATGGCCGGTGATGATTTCAACCACATGGGTCGCAGGTAAGTAGGGTCTCAAATGCAACTTAAAGCGATGGTTATTCCACCGAGATGGGAGGAACATCATGTCCTCCAATATCGCAGATGAGCAATTCTGGTCGGAACTCGCTATCCTGCTCGACACCCCATGGCCTGGCGGCGAACCGGGGGTCATATTAGATCCTGGCAGCGGCAGTGGTAGCTTGGTCACCATTGACCAACCTGCCCCACCCCTTGACGGCGATGTGGTATGTCCACCATTTCCTGATCTGCTAGCAATGATGACGCAAAGACCATTTGCAGGAACTTCCTCCGTGGGTTGATCAAGACGGCCTAGTTATGGTGTGCACGCCCCAGGATGGTCTGGTCAGGATTCATTTCCTGGGGGAGATTGAGCAAAAGGTAATTGACATTTTTTCCACTGAGCTCGTTTATTAATGTCTGCATAGGTGACAGAATCACACCTGAATCTAGTATTGAGAGGCGCGATCTGCCTGCCTAGCAGACTTTGGAGAGACCGGTGGGTCATGAAACCTCTATTGGCAAGTCCTGTACCGCTCGAGTATGCATTGCCTCTTCTTAACCTTGCCTTGTATGCAGGGTTTGATGGGCCATGATCCCTCCGATGCCTCATATTATTTTGCGGGTGACGGACAGGAGGTCGATACCCTTGTACCTATAGGATATTGTTATTCCTCGTCCTCTATGGGTAAAAGGAGGGCTGTTCCAATTTATTCAAATGTAGGCCATTTCATAAATCCTACTCCAATATACTGACACTCTATTTAAAGTACTCGGGGCCTACACCTGACGTTATCCTTGAGATTTGGGCAGGATTCGCATTCGAAGAAAAACTCGTCTTCGGCCCTCATGGGTATGCACCATTTTTTCCGGTAAGTTCGATTCATTACCTGGCCCAGCAGATCTAATCAGGTGCCTCGTAGATTGAGCTTCCTTTGACCGGGTTACCCCCCGTCTGGCAAAGTGGGTCCATGATGATATTAAGGCCTCATGATTTCTCGCTGAATTTCATGCACAGCCCTCGGCTTTGCTGAGGATGACAGATTTCTCGAACACTTGGCACTACAGCGACAGGGATGGGCCCTCGCAGATTTAACGGGTACTCCTGTGATCGTGGCCACACCAGGTGCTACCGCATTCGCTGAATTTGCACCAACTCCCCTGCATACCCTCGCTACGTTACCCGACGATGGCATTACGGAGGATTCGATGCCGACTGTTGAAGCACTGGCGTATCGGCAGACTCACAGTAAACGGAAGCGCCGACGCTCGTCAGATGGGTCTTTCACCGCAAAGAATCAGAAATCCGACGATTCCTGTCCCGCAGGCTTACTAAAACTTATTAACAACGCTGAAGCCGGCAAAACGATCAGGCAATTTATCCTTTTCGAGGGAGGGTTATCACTGCCATCCCTTGCACTCGCGGAGGATATCCTGCAGGATACTCTCGACGCCACCAATGAGAGCTACGAACTCACTGCAGGCATGTGACAGCCACAGTAATAACCGAAGCGGTGATTGACGATCTTTCCCACTTTCCAGGCGCCAAAAAACATGTATTTAATAAGGCAAGCATTCGCATATTTTGATCGTTGGTATTGACTGGTTGCTAAAACGTGTCCATTTTCTACTAGCTGCACGCTGCCAACTATACTAAGCAAAACACATGCTACAGCTGGGCTGCGAATATCTATGGTCAGACGAAGCAGCTTCATTGGGACAGCGCGGACACAGCTCTCGATCAGGTTCGTCGTATCAAGGTCGCGAGTGAACTTCTGCAAAACGAGCGATTTGCTCACAAAATAAACGAGGAAACTGTCAGGGCATATTATATTCAATCACAGCAAAACTGATATTGATACGTTCCTTTACAGGGCATCGTTATGGTCCAGCATGTATCGGAGGAGATGGTCATGATGATCACGCAACTCATCCGATGGCATTTTGGAGACGACCTTGATCCTAATTACCGGGTGCCAGACGCCATCATTGTCTTCGCGAAAGATTTAGTGAGCAATGTTCACATGCATTATGGTCACCTACTCAATAATGCTTTCACAGCTAGCAGCGTTTCTTTGGGACTGCAATCGAGAACCGCAGGCAGGTCAGAAGATGAAGCGAAAGGGCATCACTTCCAGACGTCGACAAAACCTGGACCCAACCAGCGACCTCCGCAATAAATGGCTTTCCCCGTCTGACCTGACGTTTATACATCGCCGCCATGCCACGATAAAGGCATCAAGGGATTCAGACCCGGCAATAGATATAGAACTTCAACGCCTAGTATCATTGGCGAAAGATTTGTGAGTGGGCCTTGCATTCTTCGGGTTATAGCATTCGCCTCATGTACATATATAGTCAACAGCCTGCACCGCGGCCGTTTGCGATCGATCGAAATGATCAGGCCCAGCAATCCAAACGAAAAACAGCTGCCGCCCAATACTTGGGTGCATCGGGGTCGGGTCACACTGAGTAGTTCACGTTGCGAGCTACATACTTCGTTGTATAGCGTTGCTTTCAATATGAGTCAATATTGTCATGATACAGTATACTATATCACAATGATGGAAAAATCACCGCGCTGTGCTTCAATTTGAAGGATCGACAACACCACCCCCTCAATCAAATCCACACCTAGATACATCCGCGCCACGGCAAGACCAAAGCTGATTTTGGAGCGCTAGCTTCCTCCCGGCCACAGTACTAAAGACAAAGCCCTGAAAGAGCCCAGGGTACGATCCCCCTGTAAAATCTCGAACGATGGACAGGGAACCTGCAGTGGAAAGGGGAAGAGGAACAAGCACAGGGAAGCACGCGGCCAACAAACACACACAGCACACATATACCACACATCTACACATCAAGACCAACACTCGGCAAACGGAACCCCACCCCATAATACACCCACATAATCGCGAGCGCCCTTCAGTTAATTGAGTTACCGGTCACGGTACTTACTGCTCTTCCGTAGATGCGAAGAGAGTATGACATTGAGGGACACTAGTATACAGAGGATGTACACAATAGCGGGGCTCCATTTTGGCGCATCTGGCCGCTTCTCGTTTCGCTTGGTTATGCCTCAGCGGAGAATAAATGAGACTCAATCAAATAAACAAAGAAAAAATATCAGCAGAGGAGATCATTTCCGCACGTACGTTGATTGCCAGTATAACAGGCCTTCTTCCAACATCACATGCCCGGGTGAGCGCCATTCTTACGCCTGCGACCAGCTGGTGACTGCACGAGCGAACGGTATGCACTCGCGATCATGCCATATCCCGGCGACACTCGGTCACCCTGAACCTTGTGTCACTATGTTGCGATGGAGCGGTTGGGCTGTTCCCCAGGCAACTAGAAAGAGCCTCTTCGTCGGGGGTGGCAGCGCTTGGGGTTATCCCCAGGCGGCTGTAGAGCAGACACTGTTGTGGAAGGAAGGTGGGGTAGCGAAATAATGTACACTGCGCCCGAGCTGGTCTTTGCCCAGCACATATACTGTGCCCGAAGACCGACCACGTCGTGCTACGGGCTCTAAACTGGCCCCTCCTGGTCGCTACCCTTACTCTCCTGGTCGCTACCGCCCGGGGATAACCCCGAGTGCCAGCACAATAGACGATCCTTCCCGACCTCTCAGGACACTCTTGCTCGGGTTTGTCCCAGGCGGGAGCACCCCCCCTCATAAGAATATCTCCAAAGCACGGCAACGCCTGTTCGGGCTCCCCCCTTCCCCTCTCGCTCTCCTGGTCACCACCACCCGGGGACAACGCGGATTACCAGCTTAACGGAAGATCTCTCCCGACCTCCTGGAGCGCTCTCTTCCAGGCCAAACCCAAATCCAAGCGAGAGTACCCCCGGAATATCTTCCAAGCAAGGCCTCCTGGCCCCTTCCCCCCTGGCATCGTTGAGCACCAGGAAAACACATAGTGCGTGCTATGGTCTAGTACTGCTTCTGGAACCATCGCACCTTTCTTCCTTTCTATACGACCTTGTAAACTCTTGCAGTGGCCTTCGCATCTTCACCAGCATCTTCTGCACTCTTAGGGTCTTCTACACATCAAGCGCTCGTCTCTCAAAGGCTCAACTATATCTCGCTACTATCTTGGTGTTGTTGTATCACGACGTGAACCTGTGGCAGGATGGGGATGTTCGGATTCGTGTTAGCCGAGGGCTATCACCTATTGATTTGTTTGAAGCCTTGTACCACTCTATATTCGCTGCTCAATATCCTATCATCGCTCTATATTTCCATCATATACCAGGCAGGCATTTGGAAGACCCGCAATATTATCCCGACTGTGATAATTGAGGTCTGTTGGAAAGCAATAAGATGTTCGGATCGGCCATAAACTTGCCATATTTTTCCGACCCTCCACCATATTGCATCGTATTTGCAAGTCATGCAGCGAATCCAGGTTCGTTATAACGGACCAACGAGCTTTATAACCCTGACCCAAAAAGTTGCATGCGTTCTTAATATTGCTACCCTTATAAAGGTTTCTGTGTCCAAGTCAACTCCTTTTCATCAGCCTCCATCGCATCCTCATCATAATCCCGCTCTGGTGACGAAGCCATCCATCGTGGTTGACTTATAGCATCGGTGTAGTGCCCTGCTTCCATCAGATCCTTCAGGCGACATTCCGCTATCCAAAACACCCTATAGCGAGTGCACTCTTTCCGCAATGTCTCGTTGTTCTCCTCCAGCTGCTTTACTCTGGCCCGTAAATCTATCAACTCGTCGGAATCAGCTAGTGGAGTTGATTAGGCAAAGGTTTTGATGGCCTGAATTGATGTCTACGCTCACCTTGGCCTTTCACGGCCACATCATGGTCCGGTCTGTCTCCAAGGCTGATCACGGCAAATGTGGCATTTTTTCCCCTGAAGACGGCCGCCATGTTAGCAGCTGGCGGTGGCCTTGAAGATTACTGGATGCTATATACGCACTTTCCGTCGCTATCATGCGACGCCTCAGAGGTGCCGCGAGTCCTCTTGCGCGGTGTGTGGTCGTCGGAGCTGAGATCACAGCTGTCGACTTGGGCCGAGGGATTGACATTCTGCGTAATTATTGCACGAGGGCCGGTTAGAGGTTGTAACGTTGGATGCATTGTCTCGGTGATTCGACTTAGAGGGAGATATGGCAAGATGGTATTTGCAGACCTTTATACATCTTCAGCCGGCCGCACTATACGCTACGAGCTAAGGCAACAGCGCAGCTCAAGGCAACAGCGCATCTCGGGGCAACAGCGCAGCTCGGGGCAACAGTGCATCTCGGGGCAACAACGCAGCTCGGGGCAACAGTGCATCTCGGGGCAACAGCGCTGCGAGCTGGATTCGCAAATGTTGCCTATGTGAGGTATATAAAGGTCCGTAGAAGTGTTCATATTTGGACTCATTTTTTACCCGCATTTACCTCCCGCACCGCATGTCTACTTCATCGGATGAGAACCCAGCCGTCGGGGACAAGCGCCCTCCTGCATTGGAATTGGGCCCTAGGAAAAAATCGTCAGCTCCCTTTACTTTTTTGTCGTTCATTTTCGGAAATTGACGTTGAAGCAGGAGAGCATCTGACCCACTGGTGTCCACAGGGCGTCACTTCTGCCGAACCGTTTTTGCCATGTGTCATCCTGTTGCTCTGCTAACAAATGGTCTTGCTCGGGAGGTGGAATTAGAGGAAAAATCGTTAGAGGAATTTAACGCTAAGTATGACTCATTCGCACCTGTCATTGTATTATCTTCTGATGCTCTTACATTCAGAGAGAGATCGGAGCATTCTGTGTTCAAGGAGCTGTTAAAAATGGTTCCCGGCTTAGAAGACCGCATACAAGACTTCGATGAGTTAGAGACAGTTGCAGATCACGTGAGTGTGTTGTCGAAATTTAGCCCTCCTTCTGATCGCTCTACCTATTGCAGCTTCGCAAAGGCGCAGCCTCGGCTAGAGGCGATGATACTAAGGGTCTCAAAGGAGCGATACTTGATTGGATCACCGCCAAAGGGGATGTTCTCAGGCCATCTCTGTCCCGAAATTCCAAGGTGACCCGAGGGTTCCATCATGAGACGACCGGCGCCCTTCTGTGCCCCACATACCTGGATTGGTCAGATCCTAAGTGCGTAAACGCTTATTCTAACAATTATATACTGATGTTTTATCAGGACGAAGTCAGGCCTACAGACAGGGGAGATTGCTGCCACTGGCGATAGCTGGCCCATGTTCCTTTACGCCGACTTATTGTACGACGAAAATGACCCTTGGAAGGGACTATTTCGCAATCAACTTCTACTCAATGTGAGCATATTGTCAGCCTACGGTAAGCACTCGGTTACTTATTTTGTAGGCGTTCAAATTTGTCTTCACATCACCAAGCTCCGTTGACAAGGATGCATCGAAGGCCACTCGTTCTGGAAACGCTCGCCTTCACGGGATGACTCGTACGACGAAGGCTTCCATCGCGTATATCGCTACTCAGGTGAGGCTAATTCAGCGACCGAGCTTATCTGCCTTCTGATTTGCTTGGTTTTGAAGGTTCGATTTGCGCTGTGTTCTGCATCAGTATTTGCGCGCACAGACTCTATCACCGATTCAGAGCGCTTCTATCACAGCATTCTGGAGCTTCTGAACGATTCCGAGGAAGCCAAAGAGGTTGGGGAGCTGCTCTCATGGTGGGATGGGTAGGCACAACATTCTCGTGACATGGCATTGCTAAAACAGTGTTTGTCTAGCCAAGTCTTTGCGAGTTTCGCTAAACCTTTGCGTCCTATTTCATCCAACTGCGTTGCACAGAAGATTCGCGCCAGAAGGCAGGCCGCATCCGCTGTTTAGCATACAACGTCCCTCGCATTCTTGTTTTGTCATCTGCTACTCACTCTCATTCCACCGTTACTGCTATTATTTGTTTATTCAATTGATTTAATTATCCCTATGTCCACAAGTTCTGCCCAATGTCCAAGCTGCCAACCAAGAAATCAGATTGAATAAATTATGGAAACTGCAGTGCAACGAATATGACAAATGCAGCAGAATAACTACAGGTCATTATAGAGTCTGTCGTCACGATGGTGATTGGTATATTTACTACAACATGATAGAAATTGGACAATAAGCATAATAAGGTGCGGGAAGGTCGTATACATTAATATTGTCCATCAAAGACAAAGCATGTCGACAAATACAATCCCTGTTGCCCTTGCTGAATGCTGCCAACATAGCCACAAGTTCAGAAGATCGCCTGTCTAAGGCAAAGCATGCCGACAAATACAGTCCCTGTTGCCCTCGCTGAATGTTGCCAACATAGCCACAGAGCCAGAAGATCGCCCATCGGAGACAAAGCATGCCGACAAATACAGTCCTTGTTGCCCTTGCTGAATGCTGCCAACATAGCCACATGTTCAGAAGATCGCCTGTCTAAGGCAAAGCATGCCGGCAAATACAGTCCCTGTTGCCCTCGCTGAATGCTGCCAACATAGCCACAGAGCCAGAAGATCGCCCATCGGAGACAAAGCATGCCGACAAATACAGTCCCTGTTGCCCTCGCTGAATGCTGCCAACATAGCCACAGAGCCAGAAGATCGCCCGTCGGAGGCAAAGCATGCCGACAAATACAGTCCCCGTTGCCCTCGCTGAATGCTGCCAACATAGCCCCAAGTCCAGAAGATCGCCCATCGGAGACAAAGTATGCCGACAAATACAGTCCTTGTTGCCCTCGCTGAATGCTGCCAACATAGCCACAAGTCCAGAAGATCGCCCATCGGAGATAAAGCATGCCGACAAATACAGTCCCTGTTGCCCTCGCTGAATGTTGCCAACATAGCCACAGAGCCAGAAGATCGCCCATCGGAGACAAAGCATGCCGACAAATACAGTCCCTGTTGCCCTCGCTGAATGCTGCCAACATAGCCACAAGTTCAGAAGATCGTCCATCGGAGGCAAAGCCTGACGTCCTTTACAGTCCCTGTTGCCCTCGCTGAATGTTGCCAACATAGCCACAGAGCCAGAAGATCGCCCGTCGGAGGCAACGCATGCCGACAAATACAGTCCCTGTGGCCCTCGCTGAATGCTGCCAACATAGCCACAAGTTCAGAAGATCGTCCATCGGAGGCAAAGCCTGACGTCCTTTACAGTCCCTGTTGCCCTCGCTGAATGCTGCCAACATAGCCACAAGTTCAGAAGATCGTCCATCGGAGGCAAAGCCTGACGTCCTTTACAGTCCCTGTTGCCCTCGCTGAATGCTGCCAACATAGCCACAGAGCCAGAAGATCGCCCGTCGGAGGCAAAGCCTGCCGTCATTGATAATCACTGGCAGCCACTGGGGGAAATAGTCATTTTGGTTAAGGTTTGCAGGAGTACGCAACTTTCGCAGACTTGGCAATACATGGAACAACCATAGCGTCCCTGATAACGTTCTACCAACTGGTATATCAAAGTGATGGTTATTCTATGAAATATATGAATTCTCAACTATTACAAAGCTTTGCGATAAAACTTTCACTTACCTGATGTCAACACCATTGAGAGAGTGTATAAGAAGATAAATCGTCGAGGAAAGTAGAGGTAGCATCGTTGTGCGTGATGCAGTGTGGCAGATGCAGAGCTCAAGATGTGGGACTTCAGAGAAGGTGGGGATTCGAAGGTGACGGCTGGCGATAGATATAAGCATAATCGTATAGAAAAGTGGAGGCTCCCCTCAAGGAATGTGTGCGCCATCGCCAATGAAAGTGCTAACGGGATCAGGCCATGCGAAGCTATCCGAGGTATGTGAAGAGTACTAGATCGCAGCTTAGGCCCGTTAATGTGATGTTCTGCTCTGATTGGCGAGGGGACGGCGAGGGGAAGGCTAGGTAGGCGTTTTAAGTTGGAGACGGGGGGTCATCTGATATCCTTCCTTTTTTTAGATCCGACCTGCTCTTCCCTTCCTCGGCCGTGCGCATTGTCTCTTCAGAGAAAAGTTGCTATTAGTATTGGGAGATCACGCTGAGACCAATCTAGCAATAATAGACCCGGATCTTGAATACGACGGACTATGAACTGTGTCCATTTCGCTCGTGCTTCACTAGCGCTTCATTAGCCAGCAAGCTCAAATGATGAGATTCTTCATGTATTTGAGCAGTGTGCGAACGTGCACTTGATCAGTGAGATTGAAAGCTACCTGATCACCGGGTCCGGGGTCACAGATTGAGCAGGATACGCCGTAGAGATTCGCCATCCTGGCACCTGCAACCGCAAGTCAAGCACGGGGGTGGGCGGTGAATGTCGAGAACGGCAAGTAACAGCGTAGGTCCGTTAATTTGGCCTCCCATCTGAAGAATGATTGGCGTGGGGTCAGTGTGTATTTACAGCACAGCAGACTCGGCAGATGGATTTAGCTTACACTCTTCGCTTCCTTATCCGTGAGCGCTCTCTCCAGACAACAATTCTGATTGGGAGATCTAGCTGAAAATTGAAACCTAATCAGGCACGAAGTGAATGACGGATCACTGCAGCCTACCGCAGCGAAAGAAATATTCAAGGGACACACATAAACAAAGAAGAATATCGCACAATATCACACATGTACAGTAGACACGACTGATGTCGGATCAGACCTGGAAAAAAGAAAGCAGGAAACGTGGGCATTTGAAGCCAGGAAGTCCACTAATCCTTGATACGCCAAGCCAGAGGCCGGTCCAGAGCTTTTCAGAGTCGCAGGTGACAACGTGTTAACGACTGCATAAGATGTAGGCGTAGCGTATTTCCAATCTGGTAGAACGAGGAGCAGTCAAGAAGATGAGAGCGGGAAGGAACCAGCGGTTCTGATTTCTGACCTGTTACATACTGTTCGATTAGTTCGAGAGATTGCGCTAAGTCCAAAATGGTATAGCTCGCCCCCTGACTACTTATCCGGTCGCCACAGCGGTGCAGTGGCGCTGTGGCAACCCGTAAGACACACGAAGAGAGTCTTGTTCTCACCGCTTGCGCGATATAATATGCAGTGTTAATAGTTTCGTCGGGATGCAATCGAAAATATGTTGGAGCCAAGATTTGCGCTGGCACTGTGGGCCGCAGTACCAGGCATTGGGATCCATGCATCCAGAGCATCTCTGGGTTCCTGGACCCTCACAATGGGCGCATTCGCGGTCAGGCATGTCGCAGGTACGGTAAGTGTGAGCAGGAAAAATCGATCTGTACACGGTGCAATGTTCATTGAATTAAGTCAAAACGCGTCCACAACATGAGTGGCTTGAGTCACAACGCACCGAACAGAATCAACGGATGGGATTAGATGGTTCGAACTGATCTGAGAGCTCAAGATACGCGGAGAAGTCAAGCGAACACAAGTTGACACTGACGAGCGTTAGGCAGAGTACAAGTAGTATCAGCAGGCAGAATCGAGATGGGGTTCCATCTGAAGCCTTCCAAGCAAAGATCGAGTAGGCGGCTGGTAATTTTCGGGCCTGGTGTGTCGAGTGTTGGCATCATATTTCTCCAGGATCCAATATTGAAGATACAGGGGTTCGTCGCGGTGATTTCTGGGAGTTTATGCGCTTTGCTACTGAGTGTCACGAGAGCAGAAGGAAGAGGGTCGGTGAAGTGAGTTAGAGTTTGGGGCAAAACCCGAAGGGTTTTCGGCCAGAAACATCCGCGCGAACCTAAAAGGGTGAGTACCAGAATGAGCTGTGATGGGTGGGAGGGCCATCGCAGCTGCACAGGCGATCTCACGGTCGGCACACGTGATGCGTCGAGCTAGTCTTTATTGATGATGTTAGTAAGTTAGTTTTGAGACGCATGCTGCGAAATGAGGGAGTGGAGGGTGGGGAAAAAGGAAGCAGCTATGGTGTTGAGCGAGAATGCAGAAAGCGGACGTGGCAGGAAGCAAGAGACTTGTGTGACACAGCCGCCGGCTCGCGCGTAAACATCATTCTGCTTTCGCACTCGTTCCTCGTGCTCTCGCAGAAGCCAACTTATGGGGGAAATCGTCGAGTAGGGATGAGCACCGTGCCTAGACCCGCGCCGTCTACCCATCAATACTTACACGGTGACCTTCGCCGTGAGTGTGAGTTGTCTCATGGACAAATGTTGTAAATTTGCGTGAACATGAACTAATTTGACGCCGAACTATCTCGAGTCAGCAATAATCCCGCTCTAAAACGTAGAAATGAACACACCCGTATGCGACCTGTATAAAAATGGCCCAATAAACAGCTCGAGTTCCCGCCGATGGTATGGTATAAGGACTCGTACCGCGGTATCCGTACAAGCCGTCGATAAGGTGACGGTTGAACATCCTTATCGTCGAGTGGTGTCCCGGCCTACCAGAGTATAACATGGTAAACTATGCAAGATAAATAGACTCCGGTCACTGAGATGGTAATTGGGATGAGCGCTAGGATGTTATAGGGAATGCCCGTGAGTTCAGACGGGGTGAATAAGTGAACTGTTCATTGTTCAGGTGGTGTGGTGGAAGATGATCCAACATTCACCACTCACCAACTCTTCGAGACGCAAGCCGGTAAAGCCACGATTCAAACGCACACAACGCACTAGTTTCCAAGCGCATCTTACTTAACTTCCAAAATATGGACAACCAATCGGAAAGCGTATTATCTACGCCTCCGTTCCCTCTCGATTGGGTAAGAAAAGTCCAAACTCTCAGCCGCAGCTGTTGATCCCTGCTGCAGTCGCATTCTTGGAGTAAAATCCGTTACAACGTTTATTTCCCAGAAATCTTTTTGACTTTCCCGCCGCAGATCATAGAAAGTCGTGGCGGTCCAGGAAGATGAGGCAAAGAGAACACGTGTCACTGGCATGTGGGGATCCGCCGGATCCGGAAGTACTGCCCCTACCCTTGGTCAACCTTGCACCGCAGACCTCCGCAGACCACCTCCACCCGCGCGAAATGTTTACAGATATCGCCTTGCTTGAACATGAGAATGACACACGAGAAAACACATTACGATGTCACAGTCGCACCCGCTCGGATCATTGACTTCTAATTATCCGGTCCAATAGCATTCTATCCTGTTCGGCGGCAAGCATCCTCCGCTTCGTTCATAGGCGCCTGGAGTTGGCCTGGAGGTTGGAAAGCGCTCTAAGCGACTAGGTTCAAGTTGCCAACTTGCCAGTCCCTGGACTTCGTGCCATTCAGGCTGCCCTTTACCCCGGTTGCGTCACAGAGCACCACTCGCGCAAAAAGGTTGGCAGACAACTTACAGCCAAGTCAGGAACGATAGCGACCATTTGCAATTCGAGACCAATGATCTTTTTAGCTGTCCAAACAAGCGGCGCCACCAAATGGAGTAGGCAATCACCATTAGCTCCCAGCCTCCCAGCTCACCTACAGCAGCCTACCGACCTCAACCCATAAAAAAATGAAAGTTGAATCCCTCAACTCACATATATCCTGACCCGTAACACTCCCAGCGAGTAAAAACACTGTCAGCAACTATAAACACTGTGATAGCTTGGCCGGATGACGCCACTTGTTTGTTCCGGCGATTTACAAATGAAAACATCATAGATCTCGAATTTCCAAATGTCCCTATCGTTCCTGACTTAGCTGTACAATGCCACAGTGGCACCCGCTCGGATCTTTGGCGTCTAACTCTACGGTCCAATGGCATTCTATCTTGTTCGACAGCAAGCCTCCTCTGACTCGTCAATAAGCGCCTGAAGCTGGCCTTGAGGCTGGCAACTTGCAAGCGCTCAGTGACTAGGTTCAAGTTGCCGAATTGCCTTTTACTGGACTGCACACCATTCGAAGCGCTTAAACTTGGAGCGATAGCAGATATCAAACGGCATCATGGCTTCAACTGCTCGGTCTGTCCCGCGCTTTGATATGAATAAGTACCTCGGGCTTCTTCAGAATAACTAAACCATCAAATCAACCTCAACCCCTAGTTTCTTCACTGCGATCTCTTTCGAAAATGGTTCTCGAAGTCAAACCAATCTTGTGCTATAAACTATTCGAGAAAATGGTGTGTATTACAACAGCTATTGTGCCGTTGTGTACCTCTAAACATACAACCGAACAGGCATCCTTGAATAACGACATCGTTATCAGCTTTGTCGAGCCCGCGTCTCCCTCCACCATGACGATGAAAGCATTGTTCCTTGAAACAGCAGCGTCGAAAGACTTCGTTGGCATAGACTTTGTCGAGGTGGACTTGAGCCAGGCCGACCAACATCTGCAAAGCATCGCAGCCGCAAGTGGCTTTGTCTCAGGCAGTGGTGTAAGCTAGCTCCAGATCATCAACTGGCCTTCACTGATGGATGTATCTGAAGATACCATTCACAGCTTTCTACCATGGCGCCGAGCACATCGATTCCCTGCCAGGAGAGGTTCATGAAACCGATTTCAAGGTATTATTAAAACATTTTCGTCCTCCTTGAAAGTCCTGACGTCGTGGAAAGTCTTGGCTCGCGCAATGTCGGACCAAGTGAGTGCCATTGAACTGCCTTAGCCTTAGGCGTACTTAGGCATTGACAATGCTACCTTTATAGCCTCACCGCGGATCAAAAATCTCTTATTCTCTCCAAAATATCTTCCCATGGGCATGAGTCACCGCATCATAAACACTCAGGCTTCTTCTACAAAGCACTCGCTCATTTGCACAAACATCATGGGCATCACGACGTTAAAGAATCTTCGGTACGTGGCTTCGGTCGTGTGTCAGTGCAATATTGGTTGACCTAGTGGAATAGGAGTCCACATATTCGGATGATTCGTCCTCCGGATACTCATCTTACGATAATAACTCCAAATTCTCCCTGGAACTACCCACATTTGATTCTACTAATTCTCTGGTGAGCAACGCTATTTGACCGTATCGCCAATGACACTCAGTTGCTTGCTGCTACTAGGAACTCGTTGATTCTAAGGTCGATGTTGAAGTTGCCGAAGACAAGGGCGGAAAGGATGCGGCTTATAATCCAATGGTACGATATTAATACCTACTCCTCCATTCGGAATTCTGACCAAATCTCCCAGGCTACTCCGGTCAGGTCAGTGGGACTTCTTGATTTCGATGCCACTGAGCTCATGCTCATTGTCTTACCATAAGATCCGATTCACCAATACAAACTCTCAATGGCGTCCCTTTGGCTCGTACTGCGGGCAGGTCAGTACGGCTTCCCCAGTTTTGGAGATATTAGGCTCATCATTATTGTCCCGCCACAAGACCCAGATCAGCCCGATCAGACAGTGGAGACCACTTAGATCGCGGTGGAAAGCACATGTCAGGCCTTTGGGGCCGCGCCAAGCGCATAGATGATCCACAGGCGAATTATCTGATACCACGTTCGGCCTCGCAATGGTTCTATGTCGCCAAAGTCAGCATCGGATTATCATTCTTCCAGGTTCTGTGTCGCAACCAAGGAGACACCATCGATTTCCGTGTGGAATTCGCACCCGACACTCTGAAAGGTGCTCGAGTTTCTGCGGCAATCTTTCACGTCAGGTTTATCGACGACGCGGACATCACAATCAGCAAAATATCGCCTATTAATTATCAAGGCAATGTGATCAGAGTCCATAACACTACGACGTTCGAGAAAACCGGGGGAGCCGCCGTCGCCTACGCGGGTGTCGGCGTAACTGCTGCAGTGGACAACAAAATCAATAGGTCCTGGGACGACGATACCTCTTTACAAGTCAAGGGGTGGGGCGCTGATACACTAGACGCCCACTGGACATTTCTGGAGAACCATGTGCATGGCGGGCTTGATGCGCAGCACTTTCTTTCTGTCAACCTTGCTGGTAGAACGAGAAACAACACGAAGATGTGCTTCTGGGCCCAGGCAAAGCTAGCGTCGGGGTTGCCGATATGGGAGAGGATGGAGATAGGCTCCCAACGCAAACCGTACGTGCGGTGCCTGGGCGGCCTGTAAGGCGATACATGTTGTGGCTGGCATTTTACACATATGTATGTATAATCATTTACAAGCAAATCATGCTGTTGTATATCTTCTCTGTTTTGTATTACATGTCTTGCTTTCTTATTTATCTACTCATCCGTTTATTCTCCCTATATCATGTGCTCCGTACCTACATGCGTATGCTTTGTTCGATCATTAACATATCATTCGAAACCATTTCGATCCAGTGTTTAATGAAGACTGTCATACCTATCATAACATTTACCAGTGTGGCGGGGCGCAGCATCACCAGGAGTCCCAAAATAAAGCAACGAAATGCGTACATAATAACAGGTAGTGTACATGTTGCCATACGTTCAAATAGGAGCCATGGGACTATGGATAATCTGATGCAACGAGGAAAGAGACATAATGGTACGCCTAGGAAACATATGGAAATCAATTTGCGATTTCAGGGAAACTCTGCCTTGTGGGGAGAGGATATGGATTCTTCATGAGACGCCTGAATCTCTTTTTCAGCTTCACAACCCCCCCAACGTACTCAAATATTTCCCCCGCACCTGCTGCATTATGCAGCGCGATGGGATCCCCATTCTCACTTTCGAAGAACATCTTGTAGATCGCCCTGAGATCCTCCTGGTCCTGGGGCTGCTTGCAATTCATGAACCCGTAGTCGATGTTTACAGCGCGTACTAGCTGAGGGCGCCTATCGGGCTCCACAAGGACGAACAATTTGAGCCACCAAACCGACTTCAACGCCGGGTGGGAAAGCACGTCCTCGAGATGGGTTATTTCCTCTCGACGGGCGCGGAGCCCGCATTTATCCATGAGTGCAATAAGAGAGGATGCTCGATATGCAGCCAGGATTTCGTTGAACGTGCATTGTCGGACAATAAGCCTATACATGACCCCCAGGGGCGATTCTGCGGACTCATCTTTGCACGCGCAGAAACCGAAATAAATCCAACTTCTACCCGTAGGGCTCGGATGCGAGTTGGACAAGCTCGACACGCACAATTCGAAGCATATTTGTTTGTCATCCGGCCATCCCCTCATCGTTGCTTTTATGTAGTCGTTGGGGGGTTCCGAAGTGGGGTCTCCGGTGGTATATCTCCATCCTCGTAGGACCATTTCACGGGAAATATCTGGAGCTTCTTGCGTAGGTTCGAGAACCCACTGGTTCTTCAGAAACCACAGATAATAACCTCCCCGGTGAGACTCTGGCATATTCTCGAAAGCTGCCTTGATCTCCTGCACCAGGATCCCGCGAACTCTCCATTTGTGCACGTCTTTGGGCACCACGTTGGGGAGCCCGAAGAGACCTTGATATAAGCCCAAGAGATTCAACCTATTGTCCGCTGAAAATGCCCTTGTGAACCCGTAGTCCGCTAACGCTTGCGTGTGCTCGGGGAGTTGATCACGTCTCACCGCTTGCGCGATATAATATGCAGTGTTGATAGGTTTTGTCAGGTTGCAATCGAAAATATGTTGGGGCCAAGATTTGCGCTGGCACTGCGGGCCGCAGTACCAGGCGTTGGGATTCTTGCACCCAGCGCATCTTTCGGTCCCCAGGCCCTCACAATAGGCGCACTGGTGGCCGGGCATGACGTAGGTACGTGAGCGTGAGCGTTGCAGGCAAAAGTGAATCTACACGATGCGATGTCCTTCGGATCAAGTCAAAACTCGTACACGACACAAGTAGCTTGAGTAACGCACCGAGCAGAATCAACGGATGGGATGAGATGCTTCGGACTGGTCCGAGAGCTCAAGATACGATGAGAAGTCAGGTGGACTCAATTTGATACTGACGAGCGCTAGCAGGGCACAAGTAGTGGTATCCGGCGTCGCCCGATGCCATTGGGAATTGAATTCGAGCGCCAAAAAAAAACCCAATCAAAGAAAAGCATAGGATCAGAGAAAATATAATGATGGGGATAGCTTTCATGGTGACTGAAAGAAGCCTCGAGTGAAGCCCGGTGGCGAAATTCCAGGGATTGAGTAGACGGTTGGAAGCAGAGGATTCTGGTCCTGGCTGGCGTTACCATTAATCTGCCGAGACTGGCGCAACGCCACCAGCATAACAATTTTTCAGAGGAATTTTCGTACTTTGTCAAGTTCCATAGAGTTTCGTAAGGCAAGAGACAGGAAATATAAAGTATCAGCTTGAAGGTAATGTTCAAGGGGAGACATTATTGAAGGCTTGAAAGTTGAGGGAAAATGGGAGCATTAAGCGTGCCATAAACCCTCGTGATCAACCCACTTACGCTTTAGTGTATGTATCCAATCTTATCTACGTTCTCACTTGATTCTCACTGTTTGTGCTATAGCCTAGTCTAATCGCATGCCCCTTTCTGCATCCTCTCATCTTCCCACAGGAGTAGATGAGCCTCCGGCCATCATCGAGCACAGGCTGTCCCCAACGCCCTTGGAAGCAGCACGCATCGCCGTGCGCTTTCTGCTCGACAGCGATGCGCAGCCCGACAGGTGCACAGACCCGATTTGGATCATGGGCGTGCAGCACCCTGGCTACGAGTCCCCGCCGCAGACCTCCCCCATCAGCCCTACCCCGAAGTCGAACTTGGCAAAGGACGGGAGGGAGCGCGAGCGCGACCCCGCGGCACACTGGCCGCCGATCTTCTATCAGGATTTCACGTCGCGCATCTGGCTCACCTACCGCTCGCAATTCGCGCCCATCCGCGACGCGTCGCTCGCCGCGCTCGCCCCTCCCTCATTGAACCCGCCTCTGCCCCCGCCCCCGCCCATTGCGGAATCAGGCGAGGGAGGGGTGGGCGAGGGACGGTTGTGGGACATGTTCTTGGCTGGGGGCGGCGGTGTGCGGCGGGCATGGATCCCGATATCTGGTGTGGGAGCTGAGAAGGGCTGGACGAGCGATACGGGGTGGGGGTGCATGCATCGCACAGGGCAGAGTCTGCTTGCCAATGCGTTGGTGTGCGTACATCTAGGCCGAGGTGCGTTGCATTTCTGCCTTCTCTTGCTTTCTCCCTTAGCCACACTCTCCCTTGATGCTCACCTGCTCTAGTTTTCTGATGTTCAATGCCTGAGCACAACATGCTAACATGATACTTTGGTGTTCTGTTCGTAGAATGGCGCCGTCCACCACACCCACTGCCTACAGCCGAGTACGCAACCTACGTGCAGATTCTGACGTGGTTCTTGGACACGCCCGCGCCGCAGGCGCCCTTCAGCGTGCATAGGATGGCGCTTGCGGGGAAAGAGCTCGGCACGGATGTGGGGTGCTGGTTTGGGCCGAGCGTGGCGGCGGGAGCTATGAGGTGGGTATCTGCCTTTCTCTTCCCCTTCATCCGCAATTAGACAAACGAGGCAGGCAGAATTCTGACTCTTCATGTGCCTGTCCACAGAACCCTCGTGAATGCGTTCCCCGACGCCCACCTCGGCGTCGCAGTTGCCACAGACGGATGTTTATACCAATCTGAAGTCTTTGCCGCCTCGTTACCCCCCGTTTCGGTTTCACATACTGCGTCGCCCCGACATGATCAGCACGAGCAGACCAGCGTGTGGGGCGGGCGGGCGGTGCTCGTGCTCGTGGGCCTCAGACTGGGTATAGCCGATGTCAACCCAATCTACTACGAGACTATCAAGGTGCGTGTCCCTCCCTGCCCCTTCCCCGCTCT
The DNA here is from genome assembly GCA_001630335.1 of Athelia psychrophila. Lineage (NCBI taxonomy): Eukaryota > Fungi > Basidiomycota > Agaricomycetes > Atheliales > Atheliaceae > Athelia > Athelia psychrophila. Next base: position 141,071 of record KV417693.1, read on the forward strand.
CTAGGAAAATGCTCAACTGTTTGCGGTATGCTGTAGGCGCTGTTCGCCTTCCCCCAATCAGTGGGCATTGCCGGCGGGCGCCCCTCGTCGTCATACTACTTTGTCGGCTCCCAGGCCGACAGCCTGTTCTACCTCGACCCGCACCATGTGCGCCCGGCCGTGCCCTTCCGTGCGCCGCCCCATCCTCGTTCGCCGGGTGCGCTAGCCACGGGTCCCGTGAGCCCTGTACCACTCCAGAAGCAGGTGTCCACGTCCTCGGCGTCGACGTCGAGCTTATTGCGATCACCAGGGAGTGATCGTGAAGACGATAAGGACACTGCTTCTGGTCGGCTACCCTCGCAAGCACCGGCGAGAGGACCGGGACTGGATGCGGTGCAGGAACATCGCATTAATGCGTACAGCACTGCGGAGCTGAAGACGTTCCACTGCGAGCACGTGCGGAAGCTCCCGCTCAGCGGGCTGGACCCGAGCATGCTCCTCGGGTTTCTGTGCCGCGACGAGAAGGAGTGGGCGGACTTCAGGAGGCGGGTCAGCGACGTGCG
>KV417694.1:0-56649 GCA_001630335.1 Athelia psychrophila
TATTTTGGGTACCAAGGCCTGACCTTTCTATAAACCATGAAACCTTTTTTAGCTATGGGGTCCTGAGGTATAAGAGAGTACTATTTCATGGCCCCGAACATGATCTGGTCTCAGATACTCCCTCAGGAGGGGTATTTCCGTAAATTCCCAGTATTCGACGGTAAGCACTGAGTTCTGGTCAGTTTCAGATAATTCTTTTTTTTCTCGGCACGTGGGACATATACCTACTCACGAGAGGCATGGGTGCATTGAGTATTACATCTATTAGGATGGAATAACCAACACTGCTCTCACGGTTGCTAGATGGTGTGGTATCGTCACATGGATGCAAGGCCTGGGGGGGCTAGGCTGATCTGAATAAAGGCTAATAGTAGCTTTAATTTGAGCCCTGGGCCACCCTTATCCATCAAGAACTGGCTGATATCCAGTCTTATCAGTGATTTATCGGTAATTTGATCAATTGCTGATATCTCTTGATCCAACCGTCCAAATTGTGATCGGTGGCCAGATCTGAACTCGCCTTGAAAATTGCTCCCAGATGACCCCCTGATAGTCCCCGTAGCACCCTGTTTCAAATTTGCTATCTGGTGGCACCACCGGAATGGCCGTATCTGCTCACTCACTGATACAATGGAGATATGGGTTCCAGATTCAGAATCTCCTGAAAATTCCGGTTCCGGTGAGGTATGATATGTACACATACCACCCATTTCCAAAATGGGCATATGGTGCCACCACCGGAATACCCATATCTGCTCACCCACCCATCCAATCAAGAAGTGGGTATCAGATTCGGACTCTCCTCAAAATTCCGCTTCCGGTGAGGTATAACATGATGGGGTACGTGCATATTTATATTTCACCAGCCACCGGAATTGCCTGTACCCGTTGCTATGGACACCTAATCCAAAAACGGATTCCAGATTCGGATTCTACGGAAAATTCCGCTCCTGGTGATATAGGATACCCCCTATTTCGAGCCAACAATTATTTGTACGAAAGCCCGTGAACGGACTAATTGGGCCGTCCCGTGGGAACCGGGCCACCCCCAGGCACAGGAATGCCAAATAAGGATGTCCCAATATAGGGCCCACCCATATCCACTGCCAGCCTCGGGATCAATTGGTAGGTGGTGGCAATCCCATTTTATCAGCCACCCACATCCATTTTGGGTCAGCCCCCTGGTTCAGCCACCCACCACCATTTTGGGCCAGCCACCCGGGCCAGCCACCCAGCCCCGGGCACCTGCCAGGCCAGCCCGGGGCTATTCCCGGGCCTGCCACCCACAATTGGGGCACACACCAACAGCCTGGCTTAATTAATTATGCCCTGCAGTAAGCTCCTGGTCATAATAATTAAATTGCCCAGCTACTAGCTGTAGAATAATATATTAACTGCCCAGCTACAGCTGGGTTCTATTCATTTCGCATTTCTGGCTGCAACTGTGCAATAATTAATTATGCATGCTAGGTCCACTGGAAGACGTGTGTCCCGCCAAGCAGCAAAATGATCGGGTGTGTGCTGAGCCGGCGCGGGAGCATGTCCCTGGCGGATCGGCGGGGTATTGGCAACATGTACGGGGGGTCGAAGGGGAGTGTGGTTGAAATTGGGCTGCTGCTTATGCGGCGAAAGCCAAAATGCTGCTGCTGCTCTGTATCCTCTCCTTCAGTGTTCAGAAGTGCCCCGTTCTCTACCAAGATCTTGACAATATCGAGATTTCCTTTCAAGGATGCCAACACCAGCGCGGTGCGGTGCCGCGCATTATTTCTGTTGACAATACCAGATGTTTTGGATGTCTCCCATCCTATTGCGTCGAGAAGCACCCCATTCACTACCAAGATCTTGATGATATCAAGGTTGCCTTTCAATGATGCCAATACCAGCGCGGTGTGGTGCCGCGCGTTATTTATGGGGAAAGATTTAGGACCACCCTTCGCTGTCTCCCTTATGTTGGTGTCGAGAAGCGCCCCATTCTCTACCAAGATCCTGACGATATTGAGGTTGCCTTTCAATGATGCCAGCACCAGGGCGGTACCGTGCCGCGCAATATTTGTCCGTAAAAATATATCATGCCGCTCCTCTATCTCCTCTCTCTGCCAAAAGCTCAACGACCTTAAAATAGCCTTGAGAGGATGCCGCTCTTAGCGCGACACCATACATTTCCCCTTTATTGGTGTCGAGATGTGCCCGGTTCTCCACCAAAAGTTTAACAGTCTTGAGGTGGCCATTGCGGGATGCCGCCTCTAGCGCAGTAACATATCCTGCCTCTGCATTCATTTGCGGTCCTTGATTGATGATGTATCGTGCCGTCCCTGTCAAGCCAAAGTAGCAGGCATAGTAGAACGGGGCAGCGAAGGTATCCGTTTCACGGTGGAACTGCCTGTCCCGTATTCGAATCCAATTGATCAACACGCAGTGTGGCGCAGGCCTGAAAAGGTCCAGCACTAAATATTGAAGGGAAGTGTAATTGTTGATGTCCGTGCGGGCGGAGTGAAAGTGGGAAGACCAATGCTCTGCCGCATACTGAGCCAGTGGGAAAGACTTCATGTTGGCTGCGGTGATGGAACCTCGTTTATCAAAATGCTGCAGATATGCGAGGCATGTTTGAGCGATGATAGAGTGCGCGGTGCACTCGCTAGTAGTGACGCCAGGCGCAACACTTGTAATACTATCCTGAGATGCCAGATACTCATTCACTGAGAAGTGCGCTAGCTTGACTTTTCCTGTCTGTTTCATTTGTCAGTGTATTTCAAGTTATCCACTAGTGGGATGTCACACCTCTAATCTCGCTGACCAACCCAGAGCAGATGCTCAAGACATCATAGGGGTCATCATATCGTCGGGCTTCCTTATACACAGGCAAGGCAGAGTTGTCTTGTCCAAAATTGATCAACACCACTGCGGCGATCTCCTGCACCGTCATCGCCCGTCTGGAGTAGGCGAGCCACTGCAAGAACCTTTTGAGATCATCAGGTTGAGAGCTTCGCTCAAGGATCCGAGAATATGTCTCGTTCAATCCCCGTGGCAATGAATTGAGTTGCTCATCCAACTGTTCCTCATTTCGGCATTTCATCAGCTCGTCAAACTGCAGCGCCACCCATCTGAACCTGACAATGCCCGCAGATTAGGTGCTGCAGTTTCAGAGGGAACACATAGCTCACATTCCATCTGCGCCGTCCATGAGTGCTTCTCTGACTTTTATCTTCCGTTCCTCGCTCCAATTGCGGACCTTAGTAGAGAGCTGCGCATCAATAAAGCGACGGATATCCTCTTTAGCAGCCAGATAATCAGCAATGCATATTCTTTGCATGCTTAAGATGGAGACAAGGTCTCTTTCGATTTCCCGCTCCGGGCAACTTGTAACCATCATGTGTAGCTTTCCCACAGTCTTCGATGTAATGGACTGGATCCACTCCAATACTTTTAGTCTCTCGGCACACTCGTCTAGAGAATCAATGATGATAAATGCCACGTCAAAACCATTGATGATGCCTAATAGAGTCTTCTCGAGTGAGGGAAGGTCTGGTTGGCGGTGCCCGCCGTAGCACGCGCGGTACATCTCTTCCAAAGCGATAGGGATTCCGTCGAACCTGTCTGTCAGCTGCATAATGATGGATTTTATGAGGTTCTCGTGAGATCTCAACTCGGTTCGAGCACTTGTGCCATCGAAGAAGAAATATGCATAGCCGACCGAGGGTCTCAAAGCGCAGGAGGCAATGACATTCTCAATAGAAGTGGCGCTAGAAAACCACTTAGTATCTTCGTGCATAGAATTGAAAAAGCTTACCAAGTGATTGTCTTGCCGCATCCGGCTGTGCAATACAATCATTAGCGGCTACAACATTGATGAAAGGGCAAGGACGCACGACCACCATCGAGCCATAGAACGCAGCCCGGGTCTCTTTTCCATTTCTTGAACTCGGATCTGATAAACCAATACCCAGTGTGTGCTTGATGTTTCTCCCGTGCGGCATTATAGTTGGGTGAGCTATCTGGTGCACACATCCATTTATGAATATCATTTTCTGCAAACGTTAGGGAGATCCCGGATCAGTGGATCGAGAGAACGAGAGCCAGGGTGATCGGGGGAAAGAGATCGAGGAGCAGCCAAAAAAGAAGGCAAGGGCGAAGAAGGCGACGGACGGGGGTAACGAGAACGAGCAGCCCGCAACGAAGGTGGTAAAGGCGAAGAAGGGTAAGGGAAGCAAGTCCGGGGCCCAAAATCGCCGCGTACAGGGCACATCCGATGACGAAATTGCGCAGCTTGGTGACAAGGCCGTGAAGGGATCACAGATCACACCTGCTACGGGGGCGTGGTCTGATGCAGACAGATTGATTGTCATCAAGCACATCTGCTCGGAGAAGGTCTGGATGGACTTCAAGATCAATCAGGCAAAGGAATGCCTTTTTGTGAGTGCTTCTCTTTGCAATTGCGAACGGACTCACATATACTTCTTTGCAGATATCACAAAACCTTCTTGGCAACAAACGAGACCTCGAGCAGGTGCACAATTGCTGGAATCACGTGTGGTCGCTTTACAAGGTCTGCCGTCGTCGCGAGGATCACACAGGAGGTGGTGACAGAGACGCACAGACGGACAACGAGGGGCTAGGCGATGACGAGAGCGATGATGAGGGAGGAGGGGGACTTCCGCGCAAGCCATCGAAGCGCATTTCGAAGCGCCAGATGGATGCATTTGAGGGAACAGAATTTTATAACATAATCGATTGGGTGTGAGTGCTCACATGACTTATATCTGCTTTCGTCTAGCAAGTTCAACTAATTACACAATTCTTTAGGGCCCATGACCATGCTGAGGTTATTCGCCCACGCGCATTTGGTTCAACTAACCCTATATCCAATGCTGAGGAAGACAAAAAGCCGAAGAAGCCGTTGCGAGGTAGAAAGCAGGCCCCGAAAGGAAGCGACGACGAATCTGGGGCCATGTTGAAAGACCTGCTCGACACATACAAGTCGTGTGCTCTCAACCGAGAAAAGCTCGAGGAGGAGAAGCTGAAGTTGGATCAGGGACTATTGGAGCTGGCGAAGCAGAAGGAGAAACATGAGGCTAGATTTTCTGAGGTGGGTGCTTGGGAGCAGATCATGCGGTGTAGAGCGTGGGCACGCTCTAGGTGCCGTATCTTGGTTTTCGATGCATTCCGGCTCTACAGCTATGTCTCCCTCGCTCCATATATTATCCCGATACTACCACAGTCGTTCCCGCACACCCGACGTCGCTTCCGCACTTCCGAAGCCTTTCCCGCACCACCGAAGCCTCTGCCGGGCTTCCGAGGCTTCCGATGTTTCCGCCCCGAGGTTCGGGTATCTTGATCATGGGTCCGCAGGGACTGCGGCGCATGTCGGAGACGTTCCGGGACACTTACATATCATATAGAGGCTTGGTTAGATTACGTAGTATTCGTGCAGCATGGCGGACAGCATGGCGAGAGCTCCGGATCAGTTATGCCTCATGTCGGACACATGTTAGATAGTTCTTGATTCATTTACAGTACTTAAGCGACCTTATGTCGCACCCACAATACAACTTACCTTCCTACCTTCCCCTCTGTGTGTGTGCGCTTCGTATCTAAGTCTCCGAGTTTCCGGTTCCATCCCTATCGCTTCGTGTGTGTTGTGTTTCGCTTCGTATCACTTCGCTTCGTATCGCTTCGATCCTCATCTCATTCCTATCCGCCGCTATTCGCTTTCCGTACCGCATCGTTCCGCACCCGTATCGCATCTTACCGGACCCGTACCGTACCCTACCGGACCCGTACCGGACCCTACTGCTTTCCTTCCGCATACATTCGCTTACCCACCGCTTTCCTACCTAATCGTTTCGGACCCGTACCATATTTTATCGGTTTCCTATCGCATCCCTTCGCATCCCTTCGCATCCCTCCGCATCCCTTCGCTTATATTCCGCACCCCATTCCTTACCAATCCCATCCCATCCCCAGGTCTCAAGCAACACCCCTCAACACCTCGCACTAATCGAGTGGTCAAGCCTGTCCCCTTCATTGGACGTAGCTGCCAACCACTACGAGCACTTACAGCGGATGACACAGCACGAGAATCCCCATGTCCGTAAGCGTGGCGAGGCGATGGCGAAAGAACTTGCTGAGCAGGAGGAATGATAACAGGTTTGGTTTATTAACTTCTTATTCAATTGCCACTGCTTCTGTGTGCACCTTCGTGTTTCGTGGCTAGATAGTTTTTACATCATCATCATCATGGTTTTCTGTAGTCTTCTCCGTTCTCGTTTCCTTATTATTATGAATCAACATTATTAATGATATAAAGCCTTGATCTATACTATATTTTAACAAATGCTTTCGTCTAAGTAAGCCTGTGCGATAAAATGCATCATCATCCATCCGTATTGGTGGAGGTCTAAATACCTCATAAACATCTGGATCTTCATCACCATTGAACCCACTGATTTTGGTGGGATCATCACCAAATTCTTCTACGATATTGTGCACAATTAATAATGCCTCAATTGTGCGATACATCTCGTTGATGTCATGACCAGGAAAGTTCCGCAAGGACGGGAAACGCCCCTTCAAACGACCAAAGGCATTTTTGACGGCTACACGGACTCTCGAGAGGTGTCTGTTCCATGCCTTGCGCTGATGGGCTTCAGCAGGGTCATTAGTCAGTTCGTTGTCGGCAAAGGGGCGAATGGAGAACTTTGTAAGGGGATAACCTATCACGAGAATTGTGAGTAAGATATTTATAGAAAGAAAATGCAAATAAATGTACCCTTGTCGACAAGAATGTACTCATCCTCCTCAAAATACAGCTCCTTTCTCAACCACATATCTGACTCTTTGAACACAGTTGAGTCGGTGACTGAGCCGGGCCACCCAATCTCGTAGGCAGTGAAGATACCACGATGGTCACAGATGGCTTGCATTGAGAACTGAGCTTTTAATCAATAAAAATGAACAAAATTCAGCTTGGAAAGAAATTTACCGCATAAAATTTTTTACGAGACCAGTATGCCCAGCCGTTGACCAAAGGTTTGTCACTCGGATATATGAGCCATCTCCAATGCTAATGCATCCCGGAAAGCCCTCCACACCCATCTGTTTGCTCAACCATGCACGACGGTCGACACCGGGCCAAGCAAGATGATCGCTCCGTATGTTTCGAAATGCTCGACATACACATTTTGCATAATCGTACACAGTGCCTTCAGCAATGCAAATGACACTTGCCGACTTGACCCCACTGACAGCCCCTCCCGCACGGCACATGAATGCAGCCAGCTGGTACTGAACAGGTCGTTGAGGTTTCTTTCCGGTGGAGGCAAATATTGGATCCGACTTGATGAGACTGTGGAGATGCCAAAAGGTCTCGTGATCAACTCTGCACACGTTAACCCCTGAAGTATCACAGATATATGGACACATACCTGCAGAAGTCTTTAAACTGCCTCTCCGTGAATGAATCAAGCAGCAGGTCGAAGAAATCCGTAGATTTTGCATTGTTATAACGGCCTCTAGGGCCATACTTGCCATTTCTCTTCGGTTTTTGCTGCTCCTTGTAGGCCAGTTGTGCAATGACTACACCAACAAACTCGTCATCTTCATCATCCACAGTTGCTAAAAGATATATAGCCAGGGTACGCAGATATTTTACATCAGAGTGATGTGCACGCCGCCGAAGGTGTCGTCTAGCCATGGATAAGATAAAGATATGATTACACGGATCACACATCGTGAGTCAGTTTTTACTCTTGATTTGATCGCAACTTTCAATCTCCACTGATGGAAAACGAGGAAAACGTCGCAAGGCGTCGTTTCTCGTTTCTCGCGTCGTTTCTCAATGCTCTCGCTCAATATGGTAATCAGCCATCACTTCCATCGCGTCGGTTCATCCTGCCCGCTCTGCTGGGTCCAAAAACGAACACAAAAACAGAATTGAGTGGGGCTAATTATGCTCCCTTTCCTCTATTAGTTAGGTATATTAGATTAGTTTGAGATATGTACCAGATACCAACTTGAATGAAAGAATTCGAAAAATGTTGCTAAAATAGCGAATATTTACTTTGGCACACATTGCCTGGTTCAAAAATAATTTATTGCTCAACAGAGATGATATTGTAGATACATGTAAGTACATGTAATGTAAGGTTATCTATGATAAATTAGAGCCGGATAGCGAAATGATTGGGGGGAGGGGGAGGTGTAAGTAAATATGCCCAAAATACCGAAATACCTCCTCCCGTGCGCGCATTTTGAGGTCCACTGGGCGATTACTGACATGGATGTGACATGTGGCGTGTCTGGAGGATGTTGGGGGTAAAGCCGAGGCGAGGGCAGGAGAACAAGGCGGTGCGGCGGGCGCGCAGGGGAGGGCACGGGGAAATGGGCGGGTGCGGCGGGCGTGTACCGGGGCCTAGTGCTCGAAGTGCTGAGGGAAAAGCTGAGTGAGACCTCACATAAGAGGGGCGCACCAGCGATAACGCGGCACGAGCGTTGCCGCAGGCGCGAGGGCCACACAAAGGAGGGGGACGTTGGTGGTGCCGCATGCTCCATTGGCGGTGGGAAGAGCGGTGGGAGGGGCAGAAAGCTCCTCCAACGACCATCACATATGCGGGTACGGTGAGACGAGAGTGCTCGTCTTCGCCGTTGCCCGCATAGACAGTGGGCGCACTGGGAGGAGGAACCGTGCAGAACGCGTGCATGTGCACGCGTTCATACACGGAATGGGTGGGGGACGACCTGGAAACGTCGGACAGCATCCCCCGCACGTTTTGAGAACGCGCGGGGGCCGTTGGACCGACGGCTGCGGTGGTGGGATGACGGGAGGGGGCCACGCACGCGATCCCAACAAGGGACTCGCGCACACGTGTTTGCTCGACCCCAGAGCGCGGCCCGTCTGACAGTCGTGGAGGATGTACCCCCGCACGTTTTGAGAAAGCGTGGGGCTGGTAGACCGACGGCTGCAGTGGTGGGATAACGGGAGGGGACCCCGCGCGCGATCCCAAAGGGACGCACACGCGCGCGTTTGGGGTGATTGGGCGCGCGGGCGGTCTGAGAAACGTCCCAAATATACCTCCACACATTTTAAGAACATGTGGAGGCTGGGTTTGGCGTGCCGGGCGTGTAGGGCCGGGGGGATGTAGCTGGGGAGGGTGCCCGCGCGCTGAAGCGCGAGGGAGGGCACGCGTCAACGTCCTGGGCCATTCCTGCAAAAACTAGTAGTAAGTAAAATATAGATAAACCTACTTACTTACTTTTATCCAACCCTCAGCCCAATCTCCCTCCTTCCCCGCGTTGTCGAGGCCGTTGTCGTCGTTGTCGTCGTGGCGGCAGAGACGATGGGCGCCTAAATTGACGCGACTGCCCGATCAGGTCGTTTGTGGCGCGCCCTTCGTTCGTCGTCGTTTGCTCGATGGCGAGCTCCAAAAGGCGATTGGAGTTTGATCCTGAGCAGATTATATGTAGTATATATGCTATTATATCCTAACCATTTTAAAATTGGAATTGGATACATATTGAGCATGATCGGCGCGATGTATTCGTGATCACTCCGATCACACTCTTATCTCCTCTTATCTCGTGGTTTTACTTTTTTCTCTATCGCAAAGGATGTGAGCTCATTTCAGTAGATCGGGCACCGAAATATCTACCTCTAGTATGTATATAACAATCTCCCGGTGTCCGTATATTCGACTTCAAATATATAAGGGCCCGTTAGTGTGTGAATGTAGTTACAGGGTATATCAAGCATGAAACTCTAGTCAAATCCTGGTGTTTCTAGGTGTTCTGACTACCCCCCTCTCTACATCTACTCAATTAAAATTCTGTCTTCTGTAACATGTTTATGTATATTACTACAAGCTATTACAGGTATCAAAATCTATTTTTATCGGTCAGTACCTCTGTCAGACTCCAATTACTGGTCAAACAGTGGCACTATTTTATACCTCTCCAGGTAAGCCTCCCTAGTTAACGAAGGGTCGTTCCACTGTTATTGACATGATTATATACATGCTAAATGACGTTAAGGGCACTCGGTACCTCAATACAGTCCATAGGGGCAATGTATGAATGCTAGGCAAAGCTTGTCATTAGCAGTAGTTAAAATCGGTTTCTTATTGACCTGCAGGGCATACATAAATATTCTAACTATCTGACGCGACATAAGGGAGTGTATAAAGGTGTTCTACGAAGCTTCTGGTAGTATATTAAGTCAGAGGATCATACAACAGGGTATATGATGAGGAGAATGGCTGAAAATGATCGAAATTAAGGGACTTGAGGTGCAGTAGGCGTAATAATATAATAAAAAGTTTATATTGTACATAATGTACACTATATAAACATTATACGAGGTCCTTGGGGTATTGGAATCATGCGAGGAATCAGGGGAGAGCGAACAGTGGTTGAAAATATGTTCAGCCACCTGACATTCCATAATGGGAACCGTGGGAATTGTGCTCGACAGTGCATTCCGCGTCGTCCCGTTGTCATTCCGGTTCTGTATCTCATCTTTTTACCCCCATGTCCCCTCACCTCCATGCTCATCTACTACCACACAAGGCCCAGGACATAGTGCAATGGCCTTAGGCCTGTCCTATTGTAAGTTTTTCAAGTTTCATTTCACTTTGCACCCACTAACATTTTTTTTGCAGGTTTTTAGTCCTCGTTGCCGCTGTTCGCGGCCTGCTGAATGCTACCCGGCGTCCACCAAGCTCGCCGCCTCGCATCACGTGCTCCCATGTGCCAGCCCCCATGTGCACGCACGCGCAGGCCCCCCTCATGTGCACGCTCGCCAGCACCACGCGCACGTCCGCTAACCCCATGTGCACGCTCCCCTACGCCCACACCCGCCCTCACGCACACACCCGCACAGGCCCACGTCCGCCAGGCCCATGCACCCGTTACCGCACAGGCCCACGTCCGCCAGGCCCATGCACCCGTTACCGCACACCCAGCTCACCCATGTTACCGCACACTCGCACTCTCCAGTGTACTAGCCCTCCCCGCATCCAATCGCCAGCCCTCATCGCCATGCCCGTCGCCAGCTCAGCCGCACCGCCCTCCCTCATCCGCACCGCAAAGTCCGGTATTGCCCTCACGGCGTTCACACCCTGTCCCTTGCCCGCAACCCGCAGGCGGTTACAACCCATATGTGCACGCTGGTCGGCACCAGCGCACCCGGCATCAAACCCTACGCTGCCAACCCACGCGCTCGCGGCCGGCTCGCCTGCGCAGCCAGCTCGCGCAGCAGTCCACTTGCCAGCCGCTGCGCCAGCCCAGCCAGGCCAGGCCAGCTCGCTAGCATGCAGCACACATGCCAGTCCGGCACGTGATGCTTAGCTGTTGGTTCGCCCGCCTACGCTCCGCTCAGTCCCCAGCCGCACGCTCACCAGCCGCCGCGCCAGCCGTCAACCACCACGTGCATCCAGCCGTGCATTCCCGGCCGCGCGCGCCGCACAATGACGCCGTAGAGCACCACCCGCGCGCTGCCCACGCCTTATAGATACATTGTCACGTGACCTGATTACTCTCGTATCATGTGGCTTGGTCCCCACGTGACTCATTAGTTATTACGCTTACGAACGCCGAACGACTTCGGACTTTTACATACGCATCTCTGACTCACCGGTGTCGCACCGTGAAACAGTTTCACACTAGAATCACTCAAAATTGCGAATATAATTAAGCTGGGAGAAACAACATGTTGGAGTCATGCAGCACTGCACGGCAGGAAAGGAACTGGGCAATATGATCAAGGACTGCTAGGAAATTATGCCTCCACCATTGCATTCAAGCCATCGCTCTGGTGCCAAATTGAATGCTTGCCTGTAATAAACCTTATTTAGTCATCGGACAAGATCAATATTTCCGCCATTGTTTCACTGAACTGGTCCCGATTGTCCCCCCCACAGCACCTATCACCGCCGACCATACCTATCACCGCCGATAAAAGTTACACGTGAAATATACAGCTAAAAGAAATACCGAAGAAGCACCCTAACGTTGCCCCACAGTGCCCCTTGGAGCAGCCTAGAACATGACTACATGGAGCAAATACAAGCCTCAGCATAGCGGGAAATTGATGATTTAATTCTGAGATTTATGCTCATTTTTGAAGTACCAATTTACCCACTCTACAAACATGTGACTATCCTGAGGTCACTAGTTCAATCCTGGCCCAAGAACAACATTTTTGGGACATTAAATTATCAAGAGGTCACAAGATCAAACCCGGCACATGACCAACAAGAAAATTGCCACAAAAGTCACATGAACAGTACCCACTCGTGAGAAAATAGGGGCACCCCAAGGAACGGATGGCCACAGTCAGAGAGCTTCCATTGGAAAACTCCGCACCAGGGTGTTTTCCGTCAGTCAGTCTAGAAAACAGGGTTCTAGAAAATTATTCAGCATGAAACAGGGGTGTTTTTGCTCAGTAAGCATCACATAGGGAGTTCCGTATCAGAAAATCCAGGAAGTTGGGGTGTTTTGAAGTCAGATGGTCTCATGAATGTGAAATTTGGGAACCTTGTGATCAGTCAGGAGGTACAATTAAAGGACATGTGATCGGTCAGCAGGTACAATCTGAGAGCACGTGATCAGTCAGCAGGTACAATTTGGGGAAGCACGTGATCAGTTAGCACAATGTTTGGGGAAAAACATCTGTACAGCCAGCGAGAAATGCGGGGTTTTGGGGAATGAAGTGCTTGAGATGCAGAAAACTGGGGATTGGGCCCAACGGCCAATCAGAGATCCTGGGAAGTAGTCCGAAAATGGAAGTCAGGATTAGTATATAAGGACTAGCATATTTTTCGTTCAGTAGTTTCTAGCTCACCTCTAAGTTCCCCCCCTCCTTAGAACTCACCACAGGGAATCCTTCCCTGTGTTCCTAGAAATCTCCCCTTGCTATACACTCCTGCTTGTAACTACTATACACCAAGAGTCATTTATTTTGATTCCTTGTTCTTGTGTGCCCAGTAAGAAGACCATTGACCAGACTACAACTAACATTCAGTTGTATTTTGACGATTGACTAAGGTCGCTATTCGACGATACCCTTCGAGTCAGAGAACGTTAGGATCCGTGCCAGCAAAGCATTCTGAGCAGCTTGAGTCTAAGAAACAGACTAAGTGTGTGTCAAATCAAGCCTGAGCAGGAGCGTTAAGTACCCAAACGGATTGTGTTTAGGACATCAGAGTTTTTCCCACAATACATCAGAAGCACAGTTGTGCTCCTCAAGATTTGTTTTTCAGTGACCCCCAGCTTCAAGTTATTTCCAGTCCAGTTTCCAGCCCCTCAAGATTCCAGTTATTAGGGTCATAGTCTCGGATAGACTAGGCTTTATTAATATTACAGTTACCGTCACCATCAGATTATATCCATTCAAAGTAGCAGTTGGCATTACTACCAGCTACTAGTTCCATTTTATTTTTCCACTTCCCCTACGAAATCGACTTTTCAGTCACTCACTACCCGACTTTTCAGGAAAGAACTCAAACTAGGGATAGCCCGTCGATATTTGTTTGGACCGGCGACTCTAGGGATTTGTGCCCAACACTTTTCCGAAACCACACCGGGCCCCGCTTCGTCAGACAACTTACTACATGTATTGCTAAGCCTTACTCATTAGGACATATTATCTCACGACTATTTAGTATAAGTACATAGACCTGTCGACAGAGGATCCTCAGCTTATCCTCTTTGTCTTCAGGTATAGTCTACATTTCACTTACAGTTTCACAATGTTAACTTTGTCTTCAGACTTACGTTCGCTCTCGACAACGGTCGATCCCTCTCTCTCAACGTCTAAGACACCAACCTCGCTTATTAGCACCACGAAGAAGCCCTTTCGGGATTATGCACGTTACCTCGTAACAGTAGCGAGGCGAGCGCCAAAATTTCTGCAGAGACCGGAGAAGTGGATTATGAACATGACGAGACATCTGTGGTCGGCAGAGACAATGACAGGTCTAGTACTAGTGATGAGGGCGAAGAGCCTGAGTCCATGCCTGCAGACGATGAGCTAGAATATGTATAATATTTTGATGTGACTTCAAATTTAAGGAATCAAGTTTATGAGATAGCCCAATGACAGAACATGGGCAGAACGGTAGATGGTCTGTCTGATCCAGAGTGATTCACAGCAGATCGAATATTCACGCGCTTTACACAGGTGGCGGAGACATAGACATAGACGTTAGCTATATTGCAATTGATAGAGCTTTGAACCCAAAAGATCGGGCTTCAAGCTTCAGCGTTCACATCAGTGGACCTGGCCTGCTAAATCAATATAATCCCAGCAACCGCTGGTTAGGCCTTTTGTCCAAATTGCAGCTGTAGCTGGGGCCAATATTTGATTATTTTGCAGCTGTAGCTGGGGCCAATATTTGATTATTGTCTAGCTACTGCTGTGAACATTATCAATTACTGCCCAGCTGGCTGGCAGGCCCCGGGGCTGGCCTAGCAGGGGCCCGGGGCTGGGTGGCGGGTGCCCGGGGCTGGGTGGCTGACCTGGGTGGCTGGCCCAAAATGGATGCGGGTGGCTGATAAAATGGAATTGCCACCACCTACCAATTGATCCCGGGGATGGCAGTGGATATGGGTGGGCCCTGTATTGGGACGTCCTTATTTGGCATTCCCGTGCCTGGGGGTGGCCCAGTTCCCACGGTACCGCCCAATTAGTCCGTTCACGGGCTTTCGTACAAATATTTTTCACCTCCGAATGGGATGTATCCTATATCACCAGGAGCAGAATTTTCCGTAGAATCCAAATCTGGAATCTGTTTTGGGGTTGGGTGCCCGTAGCAACGGGTACGGGCAATTCCGGTGGCTGATAAAAATAGATATGCACATACCCCATCATGTTATACCTCACCAGAAGCGGAATTTCGAGGAGAATCGGGATCTAAAACTCATTTCTTGATTGGACGACTGGGTGAGCAGATATGGGCATTCCGGTGGTGGCACCATATACCCAATTTGGAAATGGGTAATAAGGGTACATATCATACCTCACCGGAACCGGAATTTTGTGGAGAGTCCGAATCTGAAACCCATATCTTGATTGGATGGCTGGGTGGGCAGATATGGTCATTCCGGTGGTGCCACCAGATATCAAATTTGAAATTGGGTGCTACGGGACTATCAGGGGGGTCATCTGGGAGCATTTTTCAAGGCGAGTCCAGATCTGGTCACAGATCGGAATTTGAACAGTGGGATCAAGAGATATCAGCAATTGATCAAATTACCGATAGAACACTGATAAGGCTGGATATCAGGCAATTCCGGGTGGATAAGACTGGCCCAGGGCTCAAATTAAAGGTATTTATATCCTCTATCCAGATCAGCATAGCCTCTGCAGGTCCCACCTCCATAATACATATGTAGCACCCATTCACTGCCATATGTGATCAGATGTTATCGGGAGCCTTCCAGCTGTCCGGAATAGGCTGAGGAGCTTTCAGAGGGCTCATGTAGCTTTATATACCATTGTACAACAGACCCCCTATAGATACCCTGGATATCTACGGAGAAAATGTTAGTACCACAAAATAACACCAAAATTGGTATTGGAGGCTGTTCACATGTCTCAATGTGTTCAAAGGCTCAAATTCCATTAGAGGAGAACCATAAATGTATGTGGAAAAAAGATTGAAGATGATCAGTCAGGTACTGAGCTCAATATAGCTGGAACAGTGGTTGGAGAATCAACCAAGTCCAAGACTGTGTGCACTGCTGTACCTCTGATGCTTTCTGGAGTATTTTGGGTACCAAGAAGTGACCTCTCTATAAACCATGAAATCCTTTTCAGGTATGGGGTCCTGAGGGATAAGAGAGGACTATTTCATGGCCCGAACATGATCTGGTCTCAGATACTACCTCAGGAGGGGTATTTATGTAAATTCCCGTTATTTGATGGTAAGCACTGAGTTCTGGTTGGTTTCAGATAATTCTTTTTTTTCTCGGCACATGGGATATATACTTACTCACAAGAGGCATGGGTGCATGAAATATCACTTGTTTTAGTATGGAATAACCAACAATGGCCAGGGCTAAGCTGATCTGAATAAAGGCTAATAATAGCTGTGATCTGAGCCCTGGGTTACCCTTATCAAGCAGGAATTGACCGATATCCAGGATATAAATACCTTTAATTTGAGCCCTGGGTTACCCTTATCAAGCAGGAATTGACCGATATCCAGCCTTATCAGTGTTCTATCGGTAATTTGATCAATTGCTGATATCTCTTGATCCCACTGTTCAAATTCCGATCTGTGACCAGATCTGGACTCGCCTTGAAAAATGCTCCCAGATGACCCCCCTGATAGTCCCGTAGCACCCAATTTCAAATTTGATATCTGGTGGCACCACCGGAATGACCATATCTGCCCACCCAGCCATCCAATCAAGATATGGGTTTCAGATTCGGACTCTCCACAAAATTCCGGTTCTTCAACACACTGTGCAGAATATCGCTGCATAATCGCTCCGCTTCTTCGCCATCGTGAATGGCAGCTGCACATCCTGAGCGTGCCCTGGTTGTGCCTGCGGTCCGTGTCCGTGTTCGTGCCCGCGTCGGAGCCCACGATCACGAGGTTCTTGATTTCGGAAAGGTCAATCGGGAGGGTGGAGTTGAGGTTCTTGAGCAGCACTGTGCTCGCCGCGCCCACCTCCCCAATCAACACACTATCGTCCCTCATGTGTCACGAGTAGAAGGAGTAGGGACTCGTTATTCCTATCAATCAACTCGGGCACTTATCATATCTTCACCCCCAATGAACCCTTTCTGACGTTATATCCAACCACCGAATGAATACGGCTAAGTCTCGCAAAGAAGAGGATAGTTGGACAAAGAATATGATTCTTGTAAGACAGAGGTAACAAAGAGGAAAAGCTTAGAGAGCTCCCTCGTACAAATGGTGCTAACTATATACTGCTAGACCTACTGCGGATTGGTAAGCCTGTGAGAGAATAAACCTATACTAAGGGAATCTTCGTAATAATATCAGTAAGTGTGCTGCGCAATGTGGAGCTAGGTGGAGCCTGCTGAGTAAGCATGACGAAGCAGGTGCTAATAATAGGTACAAGTCCGAAATAGTCGGACAATCAGGTAATAGGGATGACATAACGGTCTAGAGCAAGTCTAGAGCGCACTGGATGAATGATGTCATGGTCTAGACTCTCGTGGAATGTTCCGGAAGACCATGGAATGTGAAGGAAATAGAATGAATAAGAATGAATAGAGAGTATGGTGGCACGTGGTGGAGGGCAACTCGTGACATCATGACATTAACATGCTCATTCCCCTTTCCTCGTTCACATCGTTATACGCACACAACACACTTCCCACCCCCGCATTCACGCTCTCTGCAAATGGCCATAGCTACATCTCGTGGAAGCTCGAATCATCTTAGTTTGACAAATACACTTCCCCTCCCCTGCCGCGCTCATGCTCGTTCAGCGTGTGCGATCACCCCTTGGGACTGGATGGCGACGAAGTTGTTTGGCATGTACACCCGTGCGGAAAGGGTCCACCCCGCCCTATCGGGCTCAGCCCGACGTTCATGCCCTTCCCCCGGAACTGCGCGCCCATCACCGCGCCACTCGTATACATGAGGCCTGCGTCCTGCGTCCCACGTCCCATGTCATCGCGATGTTCATCCGACAGGCAAGTCCTGGAGGCAGAGCCAGTGAAGTCGAGGCAGTTGAGCTTGGGCATGGAGCCAGAGTTGCCGTTTCACTAGTTCGGGGATGGCGAGCTGCGCGACGAAGTCGCGCGCCCGGGAGTCGGCGGAGGACCAGCCGCCGTCGCCGTTGACGGACTCTGTGGCCGGGGGAGGGTGTTAGCGGCTGTTGGCATTCATAAACATCTCGAAGGGGGGCAGGGAGGGAGGGAAAAATGTACCGCACGGGGTGAGGGTGGCAGTCAAGCTGGCCATGTTGGAGGTTGCACTCGCCGTGCTTGATGCAAACCTTGATTTTTCGGATTCAGAGGGGACGCAGGCGCAGAGGATGGCGATCAGGGCTGCACCGGTTAACGAGGCAGAGTCAAACTTGGACGTGCTCGAGCTGGTAGCCGTGGAAGACGCAGACCAGGACGCAGTACTCGCCTTCTTGCTCGAGGTCGTCAGCTGTTGACGGAGGAGCCGAACGTAAGCTGTCGCCGCATTGTAAGATAACGGAGACGATGACGGGCAAAAGCTCAGAGCAGCGTGGGCTTGTTGCATTGCCATACAGTGGACCTCGGCAATTCCGCGTTGAGGAAGAAAGTCACATGACACAAGATGTGGCTGAGAATTGGTGACTCAAGCTTAGGTGCGAAAGTCAAACACATTTGCTGCTTTCCACAGAGCGAGGAGCACGAAACTGGGTTGGCAGAGTTACAAATGAATGCTGTTTCTGTGATTTAGTTGGGCTGATTCCCTTCAAACCCATTGTTCATAATGTTAAGTATGTTCAGGTCCTCGTCCCTGGGGTGAGGGAGCTCGCTTAGACACGTGTAATTTAGTCATGCTTCATATGTATGTACAGACCAAAAACGGATGATGGATTCAGTGCAAAGAGTGCCTTGGATGAGGTGAAAGTGACACTCACTTATGATAGGCAGTGTCCGCTAGAAGGTGGGAAAGATAAAATCAACTAAGTTTACATGTGGAAATGTGATATGGAAGGGGGTAGGTAACTGTAGGTTAAACTTGTATCAAATGTTTGTCACAAAAAGTTCATGTATAACCTCTATGGAAGAGTCTAGACTGCTGAACAGGTGGAAAAACCTAAAAATGCGAAAATCAGCTGAGTTTACACGCGGAAATCCAGAATACAAGTGAAATTGGCGATGAATTGAGGGAGGGGTAAAGGTGAATAGGACTGCAAGATATTGAATGTATTTAGATCTGTGCAAAAGCCGAGACTGCCAAAGCAGGTGCAAAGTGTAAGACCCTGCCAGTGATCTGCAATGCAGCGACGAAAGTAGTCTAGTAACAAAGTTATAGTGTGAACATAAGAAACGGAAAACATACTGCATACCTAGTAACGAAGAGAATAAATCTAAAGAACGAGAACGAGAAGTTTTCCAGTAAGATATAAGATCGTCCGATGCGGAATAGCCCCTGACCGGCCGACCGAACACTCGGCCGTGTTTGCGCACCGGCCGCTTTCACGAGCGGCCGCTTTCGTTGCGCGCCGGTCTGGCCGGTTTGTCGAACATCCGGCCGAAATAACGCAAATCCGAACCTCTCCATCCCATATCATAACACCCGGTCCAGCCCAAAGAAATCTCCGTCTTCGTTTAAGGCCCGTGCCACCCTATCGCTTCCTGCCCGCCGCCTTCTTCCTCGCGTTCCGCGTCTTCCCCGCCGCCGCCGCGGCCGAAAATTCCGCCAGGGCCAATGGTGCACGCTCCTCCAGATTGTACACCGGCTCCCAAGTATCCACCATCTCTCTGTATCCCTCCCATCGAACCAAATACTCCACTCCACCCACTCGCTTCCTTGACTTCAATACTCGGTCCACCTCATACTCCACACCACTCTCCAGTTCGATCCCGGCCGGCGGTTCTTGTTTCCGGCCGATGATCATATCCTCCGAGGCGGGAACCAAACAGGAGACGTGGAAAATGTCGTGAATGGCCCACGAAACCGGAAGTGCGACACGGTACACGGTCTCCGATAATTTCTCGGTGATGCGGAACGGGCCGAAACACTTGAAATCGAGCTTTGCGCTCGGCCGCACCGACTTCAAGTCCGCCCGCTCAATGAACACTGAATCTCCGGCGATCCAGTCCGGGGATTCGTCTACCCACCGGTCGTGGAATCGCTTCATCCGTTGTGCCGTGAGTTCCAGCATCGCTTTGAGGTCTTCCTGCACTTCATGGAGGCGGTCCAGACGTTCGTCGGCTTTCGGTACCGACGGGGAGTTGACTGGATCAATAGTGAAACTAGGATTGTACCCATAGTTGGCATAGAATGGGGACATCCCGATGGCGGAGCTCTCGCGGTTGTTGTACGCGAACTCGGCGAACGGGAGCCAGTCAAGCCAATCATCCTGGTAAAATGAGACGAACATCCGGAGGTACACTTCCAGCTCCTGGTTCATGCGCTCCGTCTGCCCGTCGGTCTGCGGGTGGTGCGCTGTAAGTGCTAGTAAGGGGCAGCAGATGTCCAATGATGGGGACTGGCTATACCTCTCGCTGTTGCGATTGTGTTCGATCCGAGGGGTTGTACTTGAGACCTGTGGTGTGGGGAGTTGGAGGCGGAAGGGAGAGTATGTAGTAGGTATAGGAAACGAAAGGAATGTGATATAAACGAATGTGAGGGGGTCCGAGGGAGTACGAAGCGAAACGACGTGAAACGAAACGAAGCGAAGCGAAGTGTAGCGATCCAAGGCGATCCGCGGGCTGGCGGAGCGGTAGCGTGTCTCACAAGCGGATAGGTAGGTGCGGAGAGGCGGCGGATGCGACGGATGTGACGGATACGAAGCGGACAACACAGGAAACGACGAGACACACACGATAAGCTCGTAAACTCAAAAGCGAGCACACACACGAAGGGGGGAAGGTAAGTTGTTATTGTGATGCGACATAAGGTCGCTTAAGTGTAAGGAATGAATAGGAAAGCTCCGGAACGTGTCCGACATGAGTTCTACACGTGTATGAACCGGTCCGGAAGCTGGCAAAGCGATATACGACAAGATAAGTAAGTAAACAAAGAAATGTCCGAAATAAGCGGTAAGCGGCACGTTGCAAGCGCATGCGAATCGATCCCTGAACAATAAGTAATCATACTACCTGATCCGCGAGGCGCTGCGGTCCGGCTAGGCGTTCCGCATGCGAAAACACCGGTAAGTCTGTAATATCCCGGAATGTCGTACATGTCTAGAAAGCATTGGTATGGAACCGGACGTGTTGGCGGCGAAGCGGCGGACTCGGAGGTGTCTCTGGTACGTGTTCCGCGTCTCGGATGTGCGGTACGGGTCCCGGTTGAGTACAGATAGCCCCGGAACGTGCGGAACGTGCGGATGCGCCTCGGATGCATTGCGGAAGGAAAGGGAATATGATATGAACGTGGTAGCGAGTTGGGGAGTCGGATCGAGCCTGTAATACGTAGGAATGTGTCCTGTGATACCCAGAGCATGCCCATGCTCTACAGCGCCGTGCTAAGGGCTCGTTTGATCCCCATGCGCTTGTAGATCTGCGCCGTGAAGCGAGCCGCAAATTGCGGGCCGCGGTTGGAGACTACCTTCCGCGGGGTACCATGTTGCGACCAGACCCTGCGCATGAATAAATCACACATCGTCTCGGCCGAGTCCGTGGAACGGGCCTCGAGGAAATGCACGCGCTTGGTGGACTTGTCGCAAACGACCTGAATCATGTTGAACCCGCCGCATTCTGGGAGCGGGCCGAGATAATCCATCGAGACGTGCTGCCACAGGCCCTCCGGAACCTCCAACGGCTGAAGCGGTCCGTACGGTTTGCGCCGCCGGGCCTTCGTGTGTTGACACAGATCGCAGCCGTCGACGTACCAGTTGACAAATTCGGAGATGCGGGGCCAGTGGTAATTGTGGGAGATGAGCTCGAGTGTTCGAGACTGGCCGGGGTGTCCGGCCAGTATCGAATCATGGTAGAGCTCGAGGATCATCCGCTTGATGTCATCGTCCGCTGGAACCACCACCAATCCCTTGTATCGCACCAGGTCGCCGTCGACTTGCCACTCTTTGAGCCTCCGTTGCAGCAGAGCCGATCCCTTATGCTTCTCCCATACCGGAGCCAGCTTCGGGTCCGCCCGAGACTTCAAACGAATGAGCGCCAGAATATCCTCATCTGACGCGATCAACTTCGAAGCGCGCACTCGCACCTCCGAGTTGTCCAACATCTCAATGGGAATAGCTACTTGCCCTCTCCGGACCTTCGCTGTAGTAGCCGGAGCCGCCGCCTGCGGCCCCGGTGTACCTTGAGGAAGGCGATCGGGAGTAAGGATCCGGACATCGGAATTGTCCTTCTCCTCACCCGGGGGCTTGTGATCAGGGCGCCGGGACAGAGCGTCCGGGCCGTCGCTGTAGCGGCCGGGGCGGTGGGTGATCACAAAGTCGAAGCGGTTGAGGTATAAACTCCACCGCGCCTGCCTCCGGTTGAGATCGCGCGTTGACATGAACCATTCGAGGTTACGGTGGTCGGAGAAAATGCGCGTCTGATGCGGGTTTCCTTCGAGGTACGGACACCACTCCTCTAGCGCCCGGACTACCGCCAACAGTTCCTTGTCGTACACGTCGTAATTTCGCTCCGCCGGAGCCATGGCTTTGGAAAAGTACGACACCGGTCGCCACTCCCCATCGGCACACTCCTGCGAAAGGATCGCCCCCATGGCGAAATTTGACGTGTCCGTCTCCACTCGAAACGGTGCATTCATCTCCGGCATCACCAGCAGAGGGGCCTCCACGAACGCCTTCTTCAAACGAGCGAACGCAGCCTGCTCCGGCACTCCCCAAATCCACAGGACATCCTTCCCCTTCAACCGTTCGAGTGGCCGAGTGATCTCGGCGTAGTCCGCAATAAATCGCCGGTAGAAGTTTGCGAAGCCCAGGAATTGGAACACCTCCTTAACATTGGAGAGCGCGGGCCAGTCAGTGATACCAGCAACTTTAACCGGGTCCATGCCAATGTGGCCGGGGGAAATTTTGAGCCCGAGGTAGTTAACCTCCTTGGTGCGGAATTCACATTTCTCCGGCTTCAGGAATAGATCAGCCTCCCGAAGGCGTCGAAGGACCTCGGTCACCTGTGCATCGTGTTTGGATTCGTCCTCCGAGAAGATGATGATATCGTCGAGGTAGAGCACCACCGAGATGTCCACCAGATCATGGAACAACTCGTTCACCATCCGCTGAAAGGCTGCCGGCGCGTTACGCAGCCCGAACTGCATGACCAGAAACTCGAACTGCCCGTACCGGGTCCGGAACGACGTTTTCCACTCGTCGCCCTTGCGGATACGGACATTGTAGTAGCCCCAGCGCATGTCCAGCGTCGTGAAAACCTTCGCCGCTTTCAACTGGTCGAGCAGCTCGTTTGATAAGGGAATCGGGTACGAGTCCGGCCGGGTGATAGTGTTCAGCGCCCGGAAATCGCAACTGTCCCTGTAGCATCATTTAAAATCAGCCAGTAACTACTGGCGGACCCATTTAAAAGCGACCTCTAAAATCTCAGTAGGCTTACTGGGCTTCAAGCTACTGGTCCCTTTTTAAAAACAGTGCAATTAAAAAAAATCCGTTATATAATCCATTTGCTAGCGGGATCGGGCTCATTTCTGCTGCACTGGCTGGTCAAATGGATTGGCGGGAATTGGCAGGGATTAGCTCGATATTTTCCCTTGGGCCCAATATTCCCTCCAATGCCCCACCTGTTTAGGATGCAAAAGTAGAGAATCTTGCCTGCTTGCCCTTGCTCCCTACACACTCTTGGGCAACCCTTGGGATACACATATACAATATTGACTTGTCTTTTATTTGTATATAATGCCAGTGTGTCTAATGCACGAACAGTACTTGAGCACGATGGAGAATTTCGCCGTAAGTCCACAAAAGTCCCGAACTGTTTCTTGTTGGAAATCTCACAAGTCCCAACCGTCTTCAAATAATTACAAGTCTTGCAGCCGTTTCACTCGTGAGGATTAACAGTCAATAAGCATTAATTTGAAGTTTAAATAAACATAGTTTAGGTAAGTTATAAAAAGGCACAGATAATGTATAGGCTATGTATAAGATGCATGTGCGGAGAGTGGTGTTGACAAGCTGTTCTCCATCTCGAAGGCATTTGCCTACTTCTCGCACGACACATGGGATTAGGTAGCAGCAAACCGTCTTGGACGTTTTGAGGGGCCCGTAGTGACAGTGTTGCGTCTGGAATTCACGCCGAGTCAGTAATTGGTGTTGAAACAAAATGACGAGCCACTTACTTCCGTTTTGGTAAAGCTTTGACGATGGGAGGGGTGACTAACTCGGTGCCCACCGCGGCAACTCCAGTTGCAACCAGGCGGTCTAGCACCCATGTCACGTCGTCGAGCATCATGCGCCAGCGAGCGACATCACATTCTTTCATTGCGTGCAGCCATGACAGGGCAACGAGAACCAGCAGCAATCCAGCTTTCCCAGGAACACCAACTGTCCTCCATGATATGGCGTCAATCCCTTCGCGACACGGCTGGTCATTCTCGTCAACGCCACGGTCAGGTGGTTGCATCCCCTTCCACCAAGCCCAAACACCATCCGTCAGCTCCTCCAGAGAAGCCGCGACAAATGCGCCTTTCCAGTCGCTGGGGCGAGCAACCTTAAACCACGCCTTAAATGCATCAGGGCGTAAATGTGGTGCGGGGAGACGTAGTTCCACTGTCGGGAAGCCGGCAGCTTCTTCAAACATCATGTATTTCATGATGGCGGTGTCCCACTTTTCCTCTGCCCATTCGCTGCCCACGTCAACGACTGGTGCATAAGTCTTTCGCAGGGACTGTGGGCACCCGCGGTATCGAGATTTGCAGGGGGGTTGGGCGATGTGCTGGTATGACGACGAGGGCTCGGGTGATGGATGGGGCGGAGAGGAGCGTGGCGGTGACGGCGGGTATACTTTATTTCCGGCCTGGTAAACAGCTGCACGCAGAGGGACCCGAGCGTCCTCTGGAGCCGTTACAAGCCGTGCTTTCCCAGGAGGCGGAGCGTGACTAGGGTGTAGGGCGCGCGGCGGGAAAAGCAGCACGGCTGCTGGCTCAGACGTAGGGATACGCGGGTAAATGCTGGGCGCAGTGGCTAAAGCTAACAGTGCTGGAATAGGTGCTGCGGCGGAGGTTGACGGTGGATGGAGCCCTGCAGGACCAGGGCGCATCCAGCCCAGCGATGAGAGTTCCGCAATTGGTGACCCCGGTCGTGAGTCGTTGTTGAGCTGCGCGGTGAATGACGGAAGTGTGGGAAGTGTGGTCTGGCTTCCTGCATTCGGCGAGAACAACATTTCTTGCCCGAAGTTCATGGCTTGGAGGTTGAGGTCCGTATTCCAAGAGTCTGTAAGATTTAAAGAATAATCCCACACCCCGCTCGCGCCTTCTTCCTGCAAGCCGCTAGCAAATAGGGAGAGGTTGGCGGGCTCCTCGACAGGTATCTGAACGTCGGAGAGGTTGGCGGGCTTCTCGATAAGTATCTGAACGTCGGAGAGGTTGGCGGGCTTCTCGACAGGTATCTGAACGTCGGAAAGGTGGGTGGGCTCCTCGGCAGGGATCCGAATGTCGGAGAGGTGGGCGAGCTCCACCAGAGATGATGATGTGTTGCACACATTGAGTGCGCGTGCGCGTTGTTGTGTGGCGGCTAAAGGAATGTAAGTTAGTTTGATTGAGATTGAATAGCCGCTGCAAGACTCACTATAAACACGCTTGCCGAATTTCACCATGCACTCCTCGACTTGGGTAAATCCTGGGCGATCAGATTCGTGCCATTTGAGAGGTGTCATGTCGGTGGTCGTTCCTGAATGAGCACTGTGGTGACAATGTCAGTATAAGGGGTATGTAAAAAAGACAGCAATGGGTTGCGTACCTCCGCATTTCGATAGCACCGTTCATTGATCCAACAGGTCCCACCATGAGAATGGAGGTCGCCATGCCAAAGCGTGCCGAGAGAATATCCGCGAACGCGGTTAGCGTTGAACCTGAGGAGTTCAAGAGACTGTGGACATGTTAATAACTGGAAATGAAGATGAACATATAAACTCACTGATGATAGTTCACAGGCGAGCTGGTCCCATGAACCGCTGTCGCCGCGCGATGGGCTTCCAATGCCATCGCATGTTCGCTGTTGAGGTTTGCAATAGTAAATCGCTGGAAACTGTCCGACTCCGCCTCCCAAAGGCGTTTGGTAACTTGGTTGCGAATGTTGACGCGGCTCGGGGCCTTCTGCCCGTCGTACAAAGGCAGCGAGGAGATGCGCTCCCACTCGTCTATGAACGTAGACTTTATTCGTTGGGAGTAGTTGATGCGGGAATAGTATTGCATGACCTGACATTTGCGTGGCGGCTTTGGGGCGCTGTCCACGATTTTGAGCAGCAGCGACTCCAGTTCTGCGGAAGCTACTCCGAGCGCCGCCTTCTGCTTATACACTCTATTGTAGTGCTGAGTGATTCTCTGAGATACAGTCAGTTTTAGTTCATATGGAATGTGGGGTAGTAACGTACCATTCTCATAGCAGTATGGTACTGGTGCCTTTTCGCCCGCTCGGCCTCGTCAATTTCGTCCGTGTCGAAGTCGACGTCGTCCACTGTGTCATCAAGAGGGTCTTTGGTGTCAACCTCTAGGTCGGTCATGGGGTCAAAATGCCAGCCATACTTGAGAATCCACAGCTTTGTTAATTTGGTGTAGAAATCACCGGTCTGCCGAAGTCCTTGGTCCACAGCTATTTGCCAGTCGCCGGCACGTAAGGCAAGAAAGGCCTTCTTGGTACCATCCGCCCAAGAGGGCCGACCACGTTTCCCTCCGGTTTTCTTGCCCATTGACAGCAGTTGATTGACAGTTGATACGTGGGCGAGACTGTCAAAGGTAGAAGTTTGAGTTGTGTCACCAGACCGTTCCAGATTCCCTAAAATGGACTCGCTATTTTGGGCATCCACTGCTGTACAATACTATCGCCTCCATCCAACCTCCATCAGCACATACATGGCAGACCGTTCCCTCGAATTGAATCTCCTCAGCGCACTTCACGCCAAACGGCCCCCTGCTCAGCTCTTACAACATTTACCCGTACCCGCCAACCTACAATCCCAGCTCATGTCACCAACCCCAAAGCGTGGCCAGATGCATCCTGATCCAACAACGATCGCCCCACGTCCACGGGATCCCACCATCACGCGAAGCCGCTCCGCTTCTTCTCTCAGCTCTTTGTTTGATGTGTCCTGCACGTTATCGAGCCTAGGCCTGTCCAGTGAGGATGAAGAGACGCAATCCGTAGTGAGCATCAAGGGCTACGATGATTATCCCAGTAACGGCTATGACTCCTCTTTTGAACGTTTTGTGTTGTCCCCAGGTATGTGTTCTTTATACTTTTATAATCCATATCCATATTCATCTACAATAAACCCAGTACGGCACATACCTGCATCCCGTACAGCGATTTATGCCCCTCCTCGGCTGCGTGCTCTACAAAACACCTCACTGTCACCCTATGCTTCATCGTCTCGCCCAATTCCGCCTTTTCGTCGCCGTTCGCCGTCACCACTGTCCTCCTCATCACCACCTCGCCCAAATCCGCCTTCTCGTCGCCGTCCACCTTCACCGCCGTCCTCCCCATCACCACCGTCGTCCCCGTCACCGCCTCGGACACCCCCGCCACCGCCTCATGCCCGTGTCTCGCCACTTACTGGCCGACCTGTGTATCACGTCGTCTCGCCCGTGCCCATGCACACTGGTGTCGTCAGCGGATGGTATGCCCTGGCTATTTGGCTATATGGCGCGTTACTGATCTTACATATAGGTCCGCTGCCGCCGCTCACACCCTCCCTACACCAGGTGCATCAGCTGTTCGGTTGACGCCAAGGAAGCCGCGTAAGGCGGCCCACGCTTTCCACGTTATCGTGAAGGGTGTCGCACCTGGTGTGTATCAGTGTCACTGGTGAGTCTTCCCCACTGCCAGGCCTAGTAGCTCTGGCCTAATGAATCTCAGGTACGATATCCGGCACCTTGTGGACCGGATCTCCAAAAACAATCACAAGTCTTTTGATCATCTCGCTCAAGCACAGTGTGTGTACTTGACGTGCTACTCACTAGGTCTCGTGGAAGTGCTCCGCCCGAACGTCGACACACCGCCTGCTCGTCCTGTGCCTCTGATGGGAAGCCGACTTATGGACGAGGACATTTACCGTGCATTGGCCGGCCTCCCTACCGACTACCTTGGCAATGACTGGCATGTTGTATTCCGTGGGGTTTGCCCCGGCATATACCCTTGCTGGTAAGCACATACCTTCACTTCTCGATGAGACTCTTGCTAACGCGTCGCTTTTAGGACATTTGTTTCCAAGTATGTGATAGGCATCAGCACCGCATCCTTTGAATCATTCCCATCCAAAGCGGCCGCCGAGGCAGCTTTTATGCAGGCGCAGGCCAACGGCGAAATTGTGGTCCTTAAGGCAGGACGCTCGTATGTGGAGATTCCGGGACGGGTACTTTAGTAGCTTACATTGTATTCGAATTTGCATTATGCTCTGCTATATAAATATCATCGCTATCAACCTGACTCAATTTGCTGTAATGTTGAACACGACGAAACAAGCTACGATCAGTTATGAGTTCCTCGTAAATATACTGCATTAGGAAATAAATCGTGATTGTGTTAGCAATGTGTGGGCCAGTAACTTCCATATCAGGTAATTACCAACATTCAGCTGATCAGGAATCAGCCGCAGATCTCGTTCTCCCTCACTAAATTGCTTATACTACATGCATTTCGACTGCTATGAACGATCGGATAGCAAATAATGGATGGTGGTGTAGTGGGAATTCCTGATCTGGGCATATCTCAATTTCTTCCAATTTTGAGAATTTGGCCATATATAAGGGTCTACACTCAGGGATTTCTCGACGGTAGGTATGGGTGATGTTCCGCTCTCAATGGAGCAACTTCATAGTCATGTTTTAGGTACTAATTAACGTATTTGAGAGGTGGTATACTCTGCTTTGAGCACATATCTGCGCGTGTCTGAGCCATTTAAGCTCAAAGATACCTATCCTGATGCATTCATTTCTCAATGGTGGGTAGCGATGATGTCTCGTTCTCGGTGGAACAACATCATGATAATTTTTTAGGTACTCGTTAAATCATCTCAGTTGTAGTGTATTCTACTTGAAGCACCTAGTATCCACACTTTTATGTGCCATTCAAGCTCAAAGGGAGATATGGGACTTCACCAGGTCACATATGATAGCTGGGCTCATAGTCGACACATTATAATGCATTAGCCGGGCACATCAACCCTTGGTGCATATGCTCAAAGCTGGTGCGTCCTGATGCACCAGCTTTGAGCATAGATAAATAATCCCCGAAGCACCGATTGCGCGGTGTGAAGGACTCGTAAAAGTGTCCGTGCAGTCGTGAGAAATCATTCATCCAAACCTGCCCTAAACTGGCCACGTATATTATCCTTCTCACATCCACTTCGATTCTCATTTCTTCTCTACCCTTTACCATTCCGCTTCACCACTCTGTGCATAATGTCTTGTCCGGTACAATGTGGAATCAAGGTATGGTTTCCATGTCACTTCAACTCATCACATTGCATTGATTCAATACCAGGACTCGCTTGATCGCCATGACGTGGCAGAGCTAGACCTGAGCAAGGGTGAACGGTGCGTTATCATATGTTCTGTTAATTCGCAGACCCTCCACTCATCCCCTTTCTAGTTACTCCAACATGGATTATACATTATGGGCAGCCCTTTTTCACACTTCTTGTACGTCCCTTCGATGCCCAAGACCCCGAAAATGTCCTAACCAGTGTTGGAACCGTTGTCTTAGGTCCTGCACTGTCCGTTTCGGCGCACGAGGAGCACTGCACATGTGAGGCCTGCGCATGTCCGCCATTATGCTGATATTGTGATGCTCAAGGGTTGGGTTGCATCGTCTGCCCGTTACGCTTTCAGTTAGAGCGCGTCGTGGCGGCTGTTGCATGGGGCGATGTTGAGGCTGTATGGTGTGTCTGCTCAGAACCATGGGCTAGGTTACGCTTCATGAAAACAGAATATTAGTAAATAGTAGCCCGAACCTTTGAAATTTAATTTTACATGATATTAAAATCCAGCTCACCCTATTTCGTTGTTGGTGAGCTACTCTAATCCTAACCCCAAGGGTCCCCTTAGGCCTTGAGTGCGACAATCATAGAAACAATCGGAGTCTATTGCAATTGTGCACATCAGATTGGACCTCTCCCGTCATGCATACCACTTCCTTCAGCTCTCAACTTAATGGCCTCGGAATCCAATGTGAACCGTCGTAAACGTGCTCGTGTCGACAACAGTGCAATGTACAATCACAATGCACAACCCGTCATCTCAAGGACCCTGGGCATCTCCGCAGATGGACGACGAGTTTTTAATCAGCCAAACCAAGTCGCAGCGCCAGCCCCTCCAGAATCACTGCCTCCACCAGATTGGGACCCAAACGAGACTTGCGAGCCAATTGGAGAGAGTGCGCTGTATGAGAATGGCGACAATACGATACCTGATAGCTCGGAGGATGCTGTACCGGCGGTTGGAGTCAAGATTCGTGCTGCACGATACACAAACTCGGTGAGTTATGACTACACCATTTCGTTTTGCCTGAGTTCTTACGCTTCAGGCCAGGATTTCCCCTTATCAACATGGATCCCATTGCGCAACGAGTTTCTAGACGAAACAATGCACTTGGAAGGTCGTGCAGACACCGCAGATGAGTGTGCCAGGTGCAGTGCTGCAGGTGCAACTTTACGATGCGAGGACTGCCTTGGCCTCCAGCTTCTCTGCTCGGAATGTTGCGTTCTCCAGCACCAGTACACGCCGCTTCATCGAATCAAAGTGCGTCATGCATTGTTATCGCCTTGATAATACTTTAGACTGACGGGCGGGCAGCGGTGGACCGGCAGGTTCTTTGATAAGACGAGCCTTCAAGAGTTGGGTCTGCGAGTGCAGTTGCTCCATCCCCCCGGGAAGCGGTGCACCTGGGGCGAGAAGGCCCCTGCAAAATTTGTTGTCTTTCACACCACCGGGATCCATCGTGTCTCCGTTGACTTCTGTGGATGTGCTTCGCGAGGCAAACCGAAGGTGGAACGTCGCGTTCAGTTAATGCGCACAATGTGGTGGCCCGCCAGCACCATTGACCCCCAAACATGCGCCACTTTTGCATTGCTCAAGGATTTCCACCTGCTGAGCTTGCAGGGAAAGCTCTCCGTCTTCGACTATTACCATGCACTAGAGCTCAAATCCAATGCCTCTGGCACGGAGAAGGTTCCTGTGAGCCTCCTATAGTATTCTCCTCCTTCCTCCACACTAACCTCACGAATTTAGTACCGTCTCCCCCAGCTTTCGCTCATGGTTCGGGAATGGCGTCATTCCAAAATGCTTCGGCGAGCGGGTGCTGTCCACAGCTTGGCTCTCGTGGAGGACACACCGTCCGGTTCGCTCGCCGTGCAATGCCGTGCATGCCCGCAACCCGGCATGAATCTTCCGGACGGATGGGAGGACTCAAAGGATAGGTGAGTAGCGCTTTATAATATACCTGGAGGGTGCGAGAGCTGAAGCGGACAGGTGAGCAGAACCTCATCTTGACCCAATGTAATACGTGATTGATTGAATAACTAGATGGTTATATGTCCTGGTTATATGTATGGATGCATGCTTCCGCCTGAACAATAGACTGCGTTCTAGCGATGTCAAAGACCCGGTGCTCGGTGCTGGCCTCGCATACCTGCTGAACTCACAGCCCTATCATGAACACCTGAAGCACTATGTCAACAAAGATGAAGTACGTTCCTCGGGCCAAGTCCTCGGAAACAAATCTGATGAGCAGGCTATAGATCAGTAGCTGCGCTGGCTTCGCCGCAATATTCCTAGCCAACCTCAAGCGTTCGGAAGGGATGTGCAGCACTGGCGTCGGAGGTGTCACATGTGCGCGTCACGAACTTTGGAGGCCCAACGGTATTGGGAATCTCCAGAAAGGCGAGCGGTAAGTTTTTCTTTTTCTATCCCCCCGCACCACACTAAATTATAGTTATTTCTAGCTATGCAAACATGGACTATATCTTCGCGTCCAGTGTTGCCGGTCTCGCCTTGCTGATCGTCATCTCCTACGATATCGCCTGTCAATGGATCAAGAACCTTTGGAATCACGTCCAAGGCTTGCCCACACGTCTACGGCCGGCCTTCAAGCCTGAAGATCTCACTGCCCGCGTGCCTGCTTTCCATCTCGACGCGCACGGGAAAGCATGCCATGCACCCTTCTCCCTTCGTTTCACTCACGGCGTGGGCCGCACCGACGGCGAAGCCATCGAACGGCTCTGGGCTATTCTCCAAGGCGCCGCTGCTCAGACTAAGGAGATGGGCCCTGGCGGGCGCCACAACATCCTCGACGACTTCTGTGGCTTTTCAAATTGGCTCAAGACCGTAGACATTGGTACGAAATTCTCATTGTGGTATTATACATTTTGCTGAACTTGCTATTTATTATAGGGAATCTACTACTGAAGCGGCTTATTCAGGCCATTCCAGAGTCCGTGCGGCACTGGCGGGCCTTCATCGACTTTGAAGAAGGCCTGTGCGCTGACCGTCCTCTGGAAATCGCAAACTGGGAGACAATGCTCAAGGACTGGGAGGCTGATCACAAGAAGCCTTGTCCATACTCTATGACCATGCCCAGTACGTGACCCCACCACTAACAAAACTTGTGTAACTCACCTACTTCTTTGACAGAAGTTACAATGGCCAAAGTCAAATTGAAAATGGCGGAGGATGAGCTTCGCAAGTCAGGGCTCAGCGCTGACTCTCC
This sequence comes from Athelia psychrophila, assembly GCA_001630335.1. Lineage (NCBI taxonomy): Eukaryota > Fungi > Basidiomycota > Agaricomycetes > Atheliales > Atheliaceae > Athelia > Athelia psychrophila. The sequence continues at coordinate 32,521 of KV417694.1, forward strand.
GCACACCCCGAGCACATTCTTGATGCTCGGAATGGAGATCAAGGTTCTCCAGTAAGTCTTCCTTTGCAAATAATGACCTAAGTATTAAATTATGAATTGATACAGGCGAGCGCTATACGCTGACGTGAAGGCTAAGAAGAGCCCCACTGTCCTTCAACGCGCAGGTTTCGAGGAGCGTCGCATCGCCCTCCGCAAGAAAATACTGCATTATCGCGAGCTGCAAGCCACTTACATGCCAGGCCTCTACGCTGTGCTCGCCAACCCAGAACTGCTCGATGAATCAGCCGGGACTCTCCCCGAAAAGACACGTCTCTACATGCCGTCCGAGCTCGGTGGGCCCGAGCGTTGGCGCGCCTGCATCGCGGGCATTACAAAAGCGGAGGCGTCCTTTCGCTACGCCGATATCAGTGAAGCCCTGGAAGACTTACGCCGCTATCTTCGCACCCGCACCTACCTCAGCCGGTGGAAGGTCAGGCATGTCACCGGGCAGCGCAGTAATACACGTGCACGCGCCCTCCAACATCGTGTTGACGTCAAAGTGCACGCCGCCGCCGTGCGGTACCGTCACTCGTGGCGAGCATACCTCGCCCTCGAAGGACCGGGCGACTGGGCGAAGGTGTTCAAGGAGCTTCACGATGACGACGTGCGTTCGCTGAACGAGCGCCAGTTGACGGATCGCGAGAAGGAGGAGCGTGCTCACCTGATGAGAATGGGTGAACGCACACTGGGTGATACTCGACAGGGCGTCCCTTTAGATGGTGTTGTTGGGGAAGGCCAGCGGAAGCTCTCGTGGATCTGGTTTGTCGTGAATATTGAGGAAGACGAGAATTCACCACATATGCAGGAAGGCAAGTGCTGTCATTATTTTCTACTTGATATATGTGCTAACACTTTACTACAACTATTTAGCCCTCCGCGTTGAATGGTGCAAGTCCAAGGCACGGGCTTTGCGCTGGCGCGAAGAGGTCGCGCTGCTGTGCGAGGAGATGAGACGTGTCATTTCCTATGGCCGGCGGCTCGCTGAATGCTGGGATGATGACGCGCGGATCCGACTGAGTGCCGCTATCATACCTGATAAGCTACAAGAAGGCCTGGAGGCATACGCCAGTGAGCACGCGGCAATGGAGCGCAGAACTGCTGGACAGCTGGAGGAGCAATGGGCCACGAGCCGCGAGCGCGCTCGCCACATTCTGGCCGGGGATATGGACGCGGCAGAAGCAGCAGAGATGGTGGAGGCCTCACGCACTGTCATACATGTAGAAGTAGTGCTAGACGAGGAGGATATTGCCCCGCAGGAGGAGGATTGACGTATGAGCCGGAAAATATAATCATTTATTCCATTCCGAAATTCGGCCGTGCTTGTAAGCCACCGAGCGACCCCAGCATACCTAAACATTCAATATACTAGATTATTATATTCGGATGTGTAATGCATACCCTGTACATAGCCCGAGGGCTCGTTTTTTAATGAGCCACGGCTTACTGGAGCCAGTAAGCTACTGGGAATTCATATGTCGTTTATCAATCAGGCGTTCAATTACATACTGTGGGTTTTAAAATCAGGCTACACGCACTGGTGGAAATCGACGACAAGCCGGAGTCCCGCTGTTTTCTTCTTTACGAAGAACACCGGCGCTCCGCACGGTGCACTCAAGGGGCGAATATACCCTTTGGCCAAGTTCTCATCGATGAACTCTTTCAGGGCCCGCAGCTCGTCGACCAAGAGCTGGTAAAGCTTGCCGACCTTCGGAAGCGGAGCCTCCGGATCAAGGTCCACCGCGAGATCGTGCTTGGTGTGGGCCGGCAGCCGCTCCGAACGTGATTTGCTGAAGACATCCAGGTAATCGTGGAACACCGCCGGTACCATCTCCTCCGCCGTCTTAACCGGTGCATCCGCCAAACGCTCCCTATCCCTCTCCGCCAACCACTGCAAAACCGTAGTCCCCGCCGCGCCCTTCATCACCTCTTCGCCTTCATCCTCCTCATACACGAGTACCCGGCGACCCTGGGCCGTCCGGACAGATCGCGCATCCCACCTCTGCTCGAAGAACATCCCGCAGCCGGCGACCGGATCCCCGACGACCCTCCCGTCGCTGGTTCCCGGCGTCCGCGACGCTAGCTCCTCCGCCTCCTCAATCATCTCGGTCAACGCAGCCTGAGCGACGCGGATCGCGTCGGCCCGCTGCTACCTAATGAGACTCGTGTACACGGTCTTTTTCCTCTTTAGACCGGAATGGGACTCCGCAACCTTCGTGGGGGTACCGTGTGGCTGAGAGTTGGTGTGACGTCCGAATGCCGACTGTGGTGTACGGTTCCGGGGTGTCTTTTGTGGGTTCGCTAGGAGCGCGACTCGTTCCGCATCTTTTGCTGACATGGGAGCAGCCTCGGCACCAAGCGAAGCAGCGCAGACTGCTCGCTTAGCCTCCCGCCGAGCGAACGCAAGAGCGCGTTGGCTCAGCGGGCACCACGTCTGAATGCCTACTGCGGTGTACGGTTCCGGGGTGTCTTTTGTGGGTTCGCTAGGAGCGCGACTCGTTCCGCATCTTTTGCTGACATGGGAGCAGCCTCGGCACCAAGCGAAGCAGCGCAGACTGCTCGCTTAGCCTCCCGCCGAGCGAACGCAAGAGCGCGTTGGCTCAGCGGGCACCGGGGGTCGCCGTACGGAACATTAGCACGAGCCGCCGTCTTTTCGGGGGGCGGCCGGCACTCGGTCGTGCAGCGGCGGGATGGGAAGTCGATGGTGAAGTGCTCCCAGTCGATCTCGGGGTTGTGCTTGCGTAACCAGTTCATGCCGAAGATGATGTTGTCGTCGCCGATGTCAGCTACGAGCGATATAAGATTGTCCGATGCGGAATAGCCCCTGACCGGCCGATCAAACACTCGGCCGCGTTTGCGCACCGGCCGCTTTCGCGAGCGGCCGCTTTCGTTGCGCGCCGGTCCGGCCGGTTTGTCGAACATCCGGCCGAAATAACGCGAATCCGAACCTCTGCATCCCATATCATAACACAAAGACCCCAAAACAGTGGGAAAGTCAGTAAGCATTGGTCAAAATAGTGAATAGGGCATTTTACAGAGCCAGTGATGGCACAGAAATAGTTTCACTTGGTCTTAATCATTTCAATTTAATGCTCAGATATGTAAAAGCCGGATGTTTAAGGGCGGAATGCTCAAGAAACAGACAAAGCACAAGCAGGTGGCGCCGTGGTGGGCAGGGATTGAAGTATGTACAAAGTCTGAGAGTCCGAATTGGAATGCAAAGGCTGCGCGACAGCGGTTCGTGGATTGGTCAGTGTGGTTTCGTGGATTGGTAAACATAACAAATTAGGGCCCCTAGCGAGAAAATAGGGGGAGGCAAGCTCCCCCAATGAATAATAACAGCATGGGTTGAACACAAAATCCGCCCCAGCAAATCAGAGCATCCCAACATTATTCACTTTCTAGAGGCAAGTGGAAAACATCGGCAAAAGCAGAAGTAAGGTGTACCATTAGCACATACTCTCGAAGCCATTTCATTATTCTAGTATATGGAATGTACTCGAAAGAGTATTGAAAGGGGTTACTAATTTATTTCTGAGGTTCTGGGAGCCGTGTAGCGAGGCTGCTGAGGCGCACAGCATTCAACATGTGATCGACTGGTATTCAATCTTTTGGCCTCGTGTTACAGACACTGTATTAATATTGTTTTAGAAGAACAAGAGAGACGGTTATTCTTAGATAACGGTGACAGTGACAACAAGTAAGTGAGCCCCAAGTTGGAAGCGGGCCTTGCAGCAATTCTGACTCATAAACTTTGATCCCAATTGATATTGATCGAGTGGACACAGAATTATATTGCTGTTTTCAGCAGGAACCGCCACAGCATCAAAAATGTACCAAAACAAGCCTGATTGGCCCCAGACAGAGCTCAACTCGCTGCCACAATTTCTCGATGGTTAGTGGTCCAAACACTTGGCGGTCTGTTACTCGTGGCCCACAAAAGTCTCTGTGATTGTTATTACGGCTGATTTCTCAAACGAAGGATTGCCAGTGCAAAAACACATAAAAAGCTTAGATGATAATCAATTGTGTTTTATAGGTACTTTAGATGTCACACAACAAGTTTCAAAATTTAAAATGATCCAGAGGATATGTTATTCGTGATTTCGTGGCCAACGCCACCGAAAATCACAGAGACTTTTGTGGGCCACAAGTATAAATCTATAGTAGGAGTTTTTGCGCACAAGACCATTGTCTCAGATCTGCGAAATATTATGTTTCTGTCTCTCGACCTGGTGCCCCGTGGTCACGGATTCAAAAACATCGGATGCCATTGTACGACTACATGTATTGCTTGGAGCACATGCGGGACTTCACAAATATATATGTAGTATACTATAGCTTTAAACTGTGCCACATTTTGAGTCTGCATGTGTATGCGGCAGTTGTCCATAACAATACCTGAGTTTGTGGCGGGGTATGGTTGCATATGATCTAGAAGTCCTTCAAAAAAATTCGTAAATCAACAAGCATTAAAGGAGCCTTCAATAATGTCACATGTAAGCATGCCATTGAGTGAGATTGCAGGTAGGATAGAGTATCTAGTGATGACTGTTAGCTGTATCTTAACAGAAAGATAGTATCAGGACATACCTCTTGCCGCGCACATAGAAACATTTTTGCATCACCCTTCGCCCTTTCAATGCCCAAGCATAGCCTCAATACGTTTTCCGCTTGTCAAAGGAACTTTTGTCAACAAAGACGAGCTGGTTGGGGTCATATTGCAAGCCTTCACTGGTAGGCCTTGAATGAAGTGCATATGCACAAGTGTCTGTCGGAGATCTTCAGAGAATGGCCGGGAGTGTGACATATGCGGATGATCATGGTTATGGTTAGAAGGGGCACTTTTGACAGGCATCAGCGCCAACCCTTAGACATCATCGCCAACTGTGCACTGCAGACTCAAAAAACAGCACGGTTCAAAGCTATAGTATACTACATATATATTTGTGAAGTCCCGCATGTGCTCCAAGCGATACATGTAGTCGTACAATGGCATCCGATGTTTTTGAATTTGTGACCACGGGGCACCAAGTCGAGAGACAGAAACATAATATTTTGCAGATCTGAGACAATGACCTTGGGCGCAAAGACTCCCACTATAGATTTGTTATATGGTTTGCGAACACAATACAATATGGCAGAGGTTTGGGAAGGTAAGGCAAGTTGATGCTCAACCTGAACAATTTATTGCTTTGCAACGAACCACATTTTCACAATCCACACAAGTACTCTAGATGTGGGGAATGCTTAGCTGTTTTATCTGCTTACATGAAAATTTCACTAGCTGGGAGAGCATCACCATTTTCCAGGTTTTGCACTGGGTCCTAAGAATTCTACTATGCTGTAATAGCTTACATGAATCAAAGCGAGAGTTGACCTATTCCACTATGAAAGCAGTTTATCGGAGCTGGCCTGAGTGTGGGGCTCCAGTGTGGTCTCAAAAAGGGAATGATTGCTGCATAAAATTTGACATGGCTGAAGTGCTAGAGATGGAAGAAGAGGGTACAAGGGCCGCCACATTAGTGTGTGGTGAGGTGCATCCCCAGATGCTTGTTTTCCTCAGTGGCTTGTGAATCCTCAGACACAGAGGACAGAGACATAAATATAATCTTGAAAGCCTAAACACATGCACAGATCAGCTTTCAGATCTTGAACGGGCATGAGCAATGAGCAGGACAACATACATTTTTTTGTGTGTGCTCTGCCCATATGTTAAATTAGTTTTACCATTCAAATCCACATCCTGTGTAGGCTACAACATGTAAAGTAACTATTCCCGTTTATTTGAAGACCATACAATAAAATTTATGTTCACACAGCGGTGATTGGTCTGGAAGATACAAATTTGGGCCAAAACTAGCCAGTGACACAGGGCCCCGGAAGCTAGGCCAAACTGCCGGCTAGTTCAATCATCATAGTGATCTCGGGCCTTTTTGGCTCAGTGACATAATCCCAGAATCTAAAGAATGCCATCTAATTTGTGCAGTTCAGTATATAATAGGCTAGAAAATTATTCTACACACTGAGCAGGTCCGTACTCAACATACATGTGTTATTTGCAGTTCCAAACAACTGGAACACCACCCAAACATGTCCCAAAAGCTTGTACACTAAGCTCACTATGTACTACATAACTTAGATATGAATTCCAGGCAGTAGATGCACTAAACTCAAAGTTATTATCTGTGGCCAAGGACTCAATTCAATAGTCAGCCTCCTGGACAAGTTTCTGAGGTGCCACAAACAAGTGAATGATGCAGCACAGTAGTCAGCCTGCAATAGTTTGTGGAAGCACTACAGGATTCAGTTATCAGTGCAGCTTTGATCAGGATGCATGATAGTATGTACACACCTTTTAGTCTCTTGCTCCTCGCTCAACTTGTGCTCTGCCTCAAGGACTGCAACCTTGTGCTTGAGAGGGTGGCCAGTTTCATAACTTCAGCAATAGGTGGGGCTGGGGCTAGGCTGTTAGGGGCATAGTGAAAGTGAATGGGAAGAAAGTCGGAGCTAGCATTAGAGGATTTCACCATCTTATATGTAGAACCAAGGAGTGGGTGGAGGAGGGAACCAGATGCAGAACTCATAAATAAGAACAAAGAAAGGGACTTTCCCATACAAAAGCCGATGTAAGTTGGTTTTAGTGATGCAATTTAGGTTCGGACAAGCTTTAGCGAGGCACAAATGGCAGCAGGCAAGTTTTAAGGATAGTAAATTGACACACCAACTAGTTTTAGTGAGGCTGTGTCAAGATTGCATGTCACTAAGCATTGATTCTAGTGTTCTATCCTTTCATCATAACTCGATAATGTGTACCACTCCTGCTGCTCAAATACTTCCCCCTAATGCCTCAGTCTCTGGACTGGGCCAGTCTTTGGTCCCGCCTTAGCTCCAGATGCTACCTTTGCAGAGTGAAGTGCTTATCACGAAGCTCACCCCCAATATGAGAACCACTCAGATTGCATTTCTCAAGGACTACTTGATGCTATCTACTGCTCCTAAGTGCCTTTTGTTATGATATGAGATACAGAGGTTTGGATTCAAGTTATTTCGGCCGGATGTTTGATGAACCGGCCGGACCGGCCGTTCGCAAAAGCGGCCGAGCGTGCAATGAAAGCGGCCGGTGCGCAAACTTGGCCGAGTGTTTGATCGGCCGGTCAGGGGCTATTCTGCATCAGACAATCTTATATCTTACTGGAAAACTTCTCGATCTCGTTCTTTAGATTTATTCTCTTTGTTACTAGGTATGCAGTATCTTTTCCGTTTCTTATATTCACAATATAACTTTGTTACTAGGTTACTTTCGTTGCTGCATTGCAGATCGCCGGTAGGGTCTTACACCTTTCCTCCTCTTTCTCCAGGTGTCGGGTGGAGCCCCAACACAGCACCAGAAGCCCTTTTAGAAGAAGTTTATAGAACTGAAAATGAGTGTATAATGGATAAGCAGCACACCAGGTGAAGGGTTTTGACATGCAGCAATTCAAATTAATGCAGCAATTCAAATTAATTGTTCAAAGTAAAGATTATGGTCATGCAAAGGTATGTATGACTTCCTTTATCCCACCACATGTATCTTACTCAACAAATATAGATGAAGAAATGCTTTGTTACATTCATAGCCTATTATAAGATCACCTCTCTCGATGAGGCAGAAAACCCTATTTCTACAGGCAACCACATTCCTACCACTGCCAGATCTCAAGGTGTTCTTTGACCTGATGGCTCAAAGGGGACAATTGTGCCTAGGAAAAAAGGGTTGGTCCATGCACACATTAATAACCAATCAGTAATTTTTTGTTGGAATGGTACACAATTAGTTGTCTGTACCCTCACAGCCGTCACTTACACAAACCTCTTTTAGTGGCACCAGACAACTGGCATCAAAGCAAACAAAGTTAATACCAAGCAGCTGGCCCATGTCATTCTCAACCGGGCATGACTGATAGGACATGATTTAATCTGCCAGGCATATAGCTATGCAAGGTAAGCTTACCAAAGTGACACAGAAGAAGAAGAAGATTCACATGGATCATCTTGAGGAGGTCTTCATGCTCTTGATGGATGTCACCTCCTTTGAGATGAAGGACAATAGATTGGTACATTTTATTATGAAATATGCACTCTATCACAACCAATAGCTATTGCAGAACAGCTTCAATGTTATTTATCCATACTTTATTATACGGGAAACAGGCCTGGGGGCCTAGTTGTTGGTTAATTACAATCTTAACATAAGCACCTCCAGTGGGGAGTAAGTATTTTCTCCTTTTGTCTGCTCTACATTTATCTAAAAACAGGGTCTATTTAGGATGTTACAATTGTTGCTGACAGTGTATCCAATGATGGAGGACTGAAAGTACAGGTCGTCTTCAACTGGGAAATGGATGAAGAGTGCTACTTTGGATGAGTTGAAAGAGTGAGTGCTCAATGCTACATGTTTCATTCTGTGTTGAATGCTTACCTCACACATGTTTACTAGAACAAGAACCAACATGTCCACTTACCGCTCAAACTTCACTCAACACCCATACTCACACTCAGTGCCCATGCATATGAGCAGCACCCCCACCCCCACCAGTTTCCACATGTGTGCTCAGCATTCAACCACACTCAACCTGTATTTGCACACCCAAGGCCCACACCTGCCCCCAGGGTGTACATCAAGCCCCCTTCACAAGCTGGCCCAGCATCTATCTGCATTGCCCAGCAACCAAGCCCACACTCCAGCTAGATAACCAAACAGATCTACCAAGGGAACCTACCAAGGGAACCTCCCCCCCTCACAGAGTGCACCTAACTCACAATGATCCATGTAAGTGTTGGAAATCCATGCTCCCAAGGGGGATTGAAGCGGTGAATGTGGCGTCCATGGTACAATAAGCAGGAAACAGTATTTGTGCATGACCAAGATGCAGCCACCAATACAGCCAGTTTTTCAGGCGTGGAAAGTCCTTCACAAGGTCAGCTAATCAGCATCCAGGGCATCCAAAAATGCCATAACTCTGTTATGGAATGCCTATTGTAAAGCAGGAGGAACAACACCACTTATTCTCTTCAGTTGGGTGATTTGAAATAAAAAATGCTGCATACATCTCTTCAGCAATGCAGCTGCTATGTTTCTCAAATCAATCTCTGTCAGAGGTTCATCTTCAAAAGGGTGCTCCATCAAGTGAAGCCATAGACAGAACTGATCAAGAGCAGCACTTTATGATCCTGCCAATATCCATTGGCAGCATCTGTGGCAATCCCGTTCACAGCCTGATCATTGAGTTGATCACTGACAAGGTTAGAAACTATGTATTGGGTTTGCATGACAATGACTGTAACCAGCCCAATCATTGAATGCACCACAAAACCAGGATGCCCGCTCTGGAACTCTGCAAATTGACGGATGAAACTATCCACTCCAAGCTGTGTGTAGGAGTGCACCATATTATAGTGCACCATTCAGCCTTGATATGATCTTGATTGAGCAAGATGGGTGAGATCTCCGTCACTGATTGACCAGGACCTTGTATAGTTGGAACACCAACAAGAAGGGGCAAGGCTGTGATCTTTGGATTTGCAAGGATGATTTGCTAAAAGATAGCGGACTGATTTTGAGTGAGGTGTAATGTGTAGATCGGCCAAGGGTGCATATCCGCCATTGATATAGTTAACACCCTTCTTGTATTTCTAGCTCCATGAAATAATGCCGCAATCAATGTGGCAACATGTACCAACTGCACACCAGCAGTTCTCTGCAAGCTGCTCTCGATGTTTTTCACTGTGATGACAATATTGCAATTGGAGTTGTCACAGAAAATGATACTGACACATGTCCGACCAGTGGCACACCCATCACACCTTTTATTTTCCTCTCTTTCACATAAATGTCATAAGGCCCAAGAGGCACTCTTTTCACATTATTTCCTTGAAATATATCAGGCCTAGAGATGTGCACAGTCTGTAGACATAGTTGAGATGGTGGTAGCTGGTCTGATAAGTATGGCTTGTAATAAGCCCTGTCTAGAAGGGTCTTACTGGCAACATGTCAAATTTACATAAAGAGTTGCGGCCATGGCGGAATAGACAGTGCCTTACTACATACCTCACAAGTTTCCCGTACGGCCGGTGGTGCAGAATGCCCGATAATCTCATGTCAGCTACGCTTGGCCCATAGATGATAACATCGTCCAGGCTACAATGTATTTATGGCGTAGCTACGTAGCAGACATATTTTTACAAGTTGTGATACTATCAGGAGAGTTTCTTTCGAGTTTTCCGTTAGGGCTATGGGCCGTAGATAAATCGGGAGAGCTCCTTTTGTATGTATCATGATAGCTATGGTATGATGGGACATGTGAGCCTCAACATAGATATCAATAGAGCTTAGACTACGTAAATCCACTGTATGAGCTGTGTGCCATAATATGTGTGAGCTACATATGAGTTTGATATAGTGAATCCAGTGGGGCTTCAGGATGGTAGAAATGAACTTGGGAGCTATTGGTATAGTTGGGTCGCATATGGAAGCCTTTTTTCAGACAAATCCAAATCTGGTCCCCGATTGCTGTGGAAGTCACTGGATCACAATTCATTGGCAATAGATCAACTGTGTGATAAACCACTGATAGGCTCATATCTCTGGCAATGATGAGCAGATAAGGTTGATGCACAGCTCATGTTGCAGCTATAAATGGGCCCTAACCAGATCAAAAGAACCTTTATGTTTCCCACCTTTATAGCACATGATTGAAGAATGCAACGGGTTTCATACTAGTAACAGCAATCTCTGGTATCCTATTTATAAACCATGCACAATACACTCAGATGCCATTTCCCTATACTATAGCTACATGCTGAAAAAGGAATTTTGTCAAACGGGCCATCGGGGACCAGATTTGGATTCATCTGAAAAAAGGCTTCCATATGAGACCCAACTATACCAGTAGCTCCCGAGTTCATTTCTATCATCCTGAAGCCCCACCGGATTCACTATATCAAACTCATATGTAGCTCACACATATTATTATATGCAGCTATCCCTATATTACCGCCTGCAGCCATTCCGATATTAATGCCCGCAGCCATCCCGACATTACCACCTGCAGCCATCCCAATATTACCACCTGCAGCTATCACAATATTACCTCCCACAGCCATCCCAATATTTTCACACACGGCTATCCCAATATTATTGCACATAGCTCACATGATATTATTGCACCCAGCTCATATAGTGGATTTATGTAGTTTAGCTCTATTATTATCTATGTTGTAGCACTGTAGCTATCATGATAGATATGAAAGGACCTCTCCTGATTCATACACAACCCGTAGCCCTAACGAAAAACTAGAATGGAACTCTCCCAATAGTCTCACAACTCATAAAAATATGCCTGCTACGTAGCTACACCGTAAATACATCGTAGCCCGGACAATGTTATCACTTGCGGAGCCAAGCATATCTGACACGAGATTATCGGGCATTCCGCACCACCAGCTGTACAAGAAACTTGTGGGCTATGTAGTACAGGTGTGGAACAGAGACCTCTACCACATGTGATACAACTCAATAAATCACTCAATGAGTCATATTATTTTAGGCAATATGGCTACAGTCGACACTGTGATAACCTATACCTCTCAGGACATCCATAGGTCATGACAGGTCATGGCTTACTGCAGGTCAGGCTCAATGACAACACATAAGTAGGCACCCGAGAAAAATGGTTGTAAGTTCAGTGAAACTACTAAATCCACTGTTGTGGAGTGAAGAATTTGATAATCTGTCACTTTACCCCTCATTAGTATTTCTCACTAAAATGTGCATAAAAAAGCTTCAATTTTCCAAGAAGGTATAATATCACAGCTGGACTGGAGCCGGAATCATGGTCTATGGCAGCTCAAAAAAAAAAATCAAAATTTGGACCAAATAGGTATGGCTTATGGGAAAGACAAGTGATGGGTTATCCTCAGTAAAAACGAAAAGTCAACGACAGTCATGAGAAAGTCTGCCGACGTCAGTGGTCAGTCGGTTGTCAGTCGTTTCTCGGTCAGAAAACCGACACGGGGCTATTTGTTCCTTCGATGTGTATATCTTCGCAATTATCTAGTCAAATGAAAGTCAAACATCTTGACATGTCTGCATACATCCATTTCCACATCTGCATTACATCTGCATACATCCATTTCCACATCTGCATTACATAGTATCCATTCCATCGGCATGTTCTGTATCTGTCTCATCTCCTTCAAGATCTTGGTTTCCGCGCTCCATCTCGTTTAGCAAGTCAACACCTGGGTGTTTGCGCAGGATATGGACTCTGTTGGTTTGCTGTCCCACCCAAATTCCGACGATGCTTTGGATTGATGACACTCGGGCTGTGCATATGGTATCCGACCACCTTCCTTGCCATCTTCGGAGCACTTGCTGCACTTCCGTTACAGGGTGATACACGACAAGGAGCTCCTCTTCGGTATCGGGTACACTGGCTACAGTGTAGAAGGCCAAAGCTTCTCCAAAGCTCGGGATACTATTGTCGTGTATGTTGTGCAACTTTAAATATTGATGAGTAATTCCAATAGCATGTGCCCTGCATGTGAATATCTGGGACTCGGAACTCACCTCGAAGAAACGTGTTGATCTTCCAGCAACTTCACTACGCATCTCGCTCAATCGGCTGTTCAGGGTGCTTTTATTCCGGAAGGATACTTTCCCCCATCTTTCAATACCCGTGCCAAGCTCGAGACCAATACCCAAGAACACTTCCATTGACTGTAAGTGCTGTTCGAGCTGTTCATCGGAGGCGGAGTACTTCTTTTGGATCTTGACTTTTGAGAACACCCTGGTTTTGGATGGTGTAGGTGCTTGTTTGGGGCTGTCGAGGGATGGAATTTGAAGTGCTAAAAGCTTCACCATCTCTCGCTCGTGAATATTATTGGCAAGGTTAGTGAAGGGTGCCTTTTTCGAGCGAATTTTTCGGCCAGCCTCTCCTATCGCCCTCTCTACGGTGGCCTGAGAGCCAAGTCGCACAGAGCCATTCCAGAGGATGTGCTGGGGGACGTGGATGAGTTGAAAAATGCACAGGCGGCACCTGGAAATTTTTTCTGGATCATCTCCGACATAGATTTTTTCGTATTCCTCGAGAAATTCTACAATCAATGAGAACAGATTTCCGATCTCTTCCTTGGTCCGAGGTCTGATTGTCATGGCTATTTCCACCGCCTCCACAAAATCGGCAAAATTGGCAAGAACCTGGGGGTGAAATTCAAGCTCAAGTCCAATTGGAATGATGTACCAATGGAGAAGAGCCATCCATTCATATATTTTGTATTGACTGTTGCGTTTAAGGAAAGGGTCTCGCACCGGACCACAGAATGATGGAGGCAGAGTCGACATCGCTTGTGCCACCATTGCACCAAATTTTGATGCTTTGTCTCAGCTGAGGTAGATTATTTCGCCTTCAGCAGTTGGGTTGTTCCATTGATCCCAAATATGAGTCATGCAATTCTCGTAGAAAAGATGAAATGGATCGAGTGGGAAAAAACTGGGATGAATAAAGGCCTCGCTTGCTGCACATAGTGGCAAGCGAGAGATTCCCGTCTTGGTGACAAGTTTCACTCGCTCTGTCTTGTTTCTGGCTGTGTGCAGGTCGTTTATAGTTTGCCAGTAGGTGTTTCCGTTGCGATACGGTAATTCGAAAAAGTCATAAGATGGTTGGTCCTGGTTATAGGAAGCAGCTTGGCCAGTGGAAGGGGGATTTATTGGGTAATATTGATATTTTGCTCCCTTCGCCAGGCTAGAACAGGCACCTTTGACCATAGTAAAGCGATCTCCATGGACAGCAGAATGTCCTGCCATTCCGCTGAGCTTTGCGGATCCCAACATGTCTCCTAATACCATCGTAATCCAAGCATGAAGGACGAAATAGGATGAATCGACTGCATCCCAAGTCCATATTCCAGCACTGGCCTCTGCCATCTCTTGGAATAAGGGATAACAGCAGGATTCCATGTTGCCCGGAGGCAATGGCCATGGTGTTGCGAATGTGTAAATTACGCTACCACCCTGATTACGGATTTCGGGAGGCAAATTGAGAAGAATGATGATTAAAAGCCAAGTATCAGATGCTTTCTTCATAGTCAGCTGAGCACCATCACTCGAAACTGCCAAAGCAATGTCCCGAGATCCAGTGAAAAGGTTTCGCTCCGAATACTGGAACAAGTGCACATCAGAGTCTCCAAAATCAGAGTATGTGCGTTTATTTTGGCCGGACACTGTCGCTGTTAGATGAAGGACAGACTGTAGGCATTTGTCACGGTGCCGTAGCATGGTTGCGCTTTCGAAGTTGCTATACATCGCTTTTATCGTGGCCATAACCGGAAGGCTCATCATCTGAGCACGGGGGCGGGGACCAGAGCGTCGAGTTGTGGTAGCTTTGTAGCGAGCTTGCCCACATGGCTGACGTTCACGGTCACGTACAAAAGGGCAGGAAGTTAAATCCTTGAACTCCCCCGTGTACGCAATACAGCTTCGTGGGCAGATGTCTACTTTGTTTGGAGTCAGACCTGTGATATGCACAGCAAGCTTGCGTGCCAAATGCAAGGATAAAATGATGGTGCCCGAAGCTTCCTGGAGAATTTTGGCATGCAATGTATATGCCTGCACCGTCCCATTAGATCTGTACCAAGCCATGTAGTGCTTCAGAGTAAGTTCTTCTGATGCCGTGAGTGAACCTAAATCAGGGGCATATGCCGGGGGGTGCTCTGGGAGCACATAGTCTTGCAGCAAAGATGTGCGAAGAGCATTGAGCTGCTCGTGAAATGGGGTGGGCTGATCAGAGTTGTCGATGTCGAGATTATCAATTTCACCATCATCAGGTGATGTAAATTGACCACCATCCTCTGCAGCTGATGGAAAGTTGATAAAAAGCTCAGGTGTTTCATGTTCCGATTCATCTGAAGCAGATGTAGAGGAACAGTCACTCCAGTTGCCCTCGGGGTGTGGGGGGGGCTCAGGAGTGTTCATTGTGAGGTTGTAGTCTGGACCAGAATCATTTTATAAATTCTGAGGACTCCATTTAGCAGAAAGGCAGAAACCTTACCTCCGGGATCAACATCCATAGGGGTGTCCAAGTTAAGATCTGGTATCGGAAATGTTGATGGGCTGGATGAGACACCTTGATGGCCTTCAGCTGATCCTATTCAAGTCTCAAGGGTAGAGGTACTCACCACCAGAGAAAAGAGCATTTTCATTCAAAGCAATACATTTTTGGAGAAGAGACTGAACTTCGGCTGTGTGCTCGACAGTTGCCAGAAGGGCCCGATCATCTTTTAGATGTTGTTGGATAACCCTCGAAGTTCTCGGCCTGGATGGATAGCACTTGGAGCAATAGCACTTGCTCGTCATGTTCAATCTGTGTCTGCAAGCTTTTGATCTGGGTACACAATCGAGATGGGAGATATAACTTCAAACTTAATGAACTTAACGAGATTGCGAAGTGATGAAGTCGTGTATTGATCCCGGCTTTAAATCGCCTACTTTCGCTCTGCCAGCAGCCAATGTACTCAAAATCTCCATTCCGTTCAAGCTCTAGGCTACCGTTCAACTCAGAATTTGACTTTCCCTCTCAAGACCATATGCCACTCCATAATTCCGGCCAGGCCCCCGAGAGTCCAACAGGATTTACTCCCCGTTATTCCGGTTCTGAATCTTCATATGGTCACCCTGGTTCACTTGGTGAATTCCAGCCCTCCTCTCTGCGCACCTCACACCAGGTTTCAAGGGATAAATCACCATCATTGGGGGAGCTTATGATCTATCCCGTGGTCCAAAATATGTACCAAAGCCTAACCGAGGCCCAAAGACGTATCGGCGAGGCACTTGACTCTCAAACAAGCCTTCAACAGGAGATTCTTAGGCTCTCTCGTTTGCTGGCACCAGAGACGAGTGTAAGAGATACAAACCAATTGTAAGTAAGCTCACTTGTATCAATTGATATCACGGGCTTACAGTGGACTAGTACTCCAGTGCTTTCCCGCGGCGTCTCGCTAGCACCGAGTGACTCCATGTCACAAGTATCTACACGAGGACCTTCATCAAATTTCCTACCTGCAATTTCCATCTTTCACCAGCCCGCCTCACGGCCCAGCAATTACCCAATGGAAATTCTTTGGTGTCTCGAAGACTGCAAAAATGACCCAGATGTCAAGATCTCGCCTGGGAATGAATCACGGCCACCAATGCATATGGCTGTCAGGAACCCTGATGGGACACTTATCCCGGAAGGTGTGTGGGACGCAATCAAGGTGTCGTCTCGCAATGTCGCCGAGTCCTTACTTGCAATCGACACAAAGGGCCGCAACACAGGCCAAACAATGACGAAGATGTTCTTCAAATCCTTCTTTCCCACAGAATGGACCGAAGCTATCACACAACTAGAACAAATGCAGCCACTGCTCCGACACTGCGCAGCCCACTGGAAGGTGGACCATGTTCTCGGGAACAGTCTTACATCTTTCTCTAACTCCTCGACACGACCTTCCAAACGGCACGCGAATCAGGATCTTCAACCTGCGGTATCAAAGAAGCCCAGGAACGATGAAGTCACTGACAGCACACTTCACAGAATGCATAGTCGTCCTCGGACAACTTCAGATTCAGCCATTAGTGGCGCTCCAGATGCCTCATCTATACTGCCCATGCCACAGCGTACCAACACACTCGGTACGGCATCGTTCTCACGAAAGCCGCCGCGGATCGTTGTCACAGGGCAGGATGGCGAAACAGGAGATTCAGTCTCGATACTCAACACTCCGAAGCCTCAAGCTGTTGATACATCTTGCAGCAATTTGACCAGTAAGTTACATAAATGATTGGACTGGCAGTTACAATCGGGCTGATAGACTGACCAGACCTCATTACACTGATGCAACCCCCACTTGATACTCAACATGCATTAGACCTTCTCGCGGCCCTCGTGGCCAATCCGACGTTCACGACAGACGAGCCATCCGCCGACTTCCAAGCATTCCTGGATCGGATCGAAAAAGCGGACCCAGTAGTGTTTCAAGATGACCCCGACAATACTGGACCGGCCTGGGGTCACTCTCAGTTTTCCGCTGGATCACTTACCTGCACCAGTGTCATCTGTTCCTGGTCCAGTGTCGGCTCCCCCTTCTATGCATGCAGACTGATTGCCGCAGCGCTCAGCACATGCCATGTTGCCCGCTGGTTGTGTCGGGATACTAACCCCCAACCTTGTTTCCTCAGCGACAATTGCCTGGCCGCTACCATTGACATTCTCTGGGCTTGCTGGAAGGCCGTTGACGGGGCAAGTTCTACCGTCTCTTGTCCTACACACTATTTACTGACGAAGCTGAGTAAACAGCCATTAGTGAAAGGAAAAGGTACCTCTCGTGAGCTCCCGAGCCCGATCAATACCCCGAGCCTGAACACGAGCCCGTGCAAGTGGCCCAGACAGAACATGACACCAACCAAACCGAGGTGGTATCCGAAGTGCCTAACAAGGCCAGAGTTGATGAGGATGATGCTAAGAAATTGCGCACTGCAATCATGGTATGAGTTTATTCATGTTCAGGAAACATTTTGCTGATTCGCCACACAATCACTAGGCTCTGCATGTACCAGAATTAAAACAGTACATCAAGGATAAGGATTTATCGTTCCGCACCAATGCCACCAAAGCCGGTACGCTGTGTCCATCGTGAACACCTTGATCTCCCGGACTAATGTTTTCCTCCACAGAATTGACCAGCATCATATTCACTTTACCCAGCTCTCAGATCCCCTCCGAAGACACCATTCAGGCCATTATTGATAAGGCAAGTGAGCCTTTGTTGATACCACGAAACTTTACTGAATCTTTCAATGCACAGCGCTCAAAGTTACATCAAGAAAAAGGTTCCAGGCCCGTAGCTGCCCGCCAAAGGTATATTGCCCACATGCTGAGATTTCGACTCCCGTAGCAACCAGACGCGCGATGTCAACCTCAGTACGGGAATATAGAGGAATATAGCTGGGTAACCAAGCTATTTGTGTCTACGTAGCTTTGGCCCTGGGTATGCTGGATAATAGCAACTATTCAGCTATGGGAGGTATTAGGGAATACAGGTGGGTTGGTGGGACGGGTTATATATTTCTACAAGCGCGGAGTAACATATATGATGTAAAATGTAAAATGTAAACATGTAGTCTACATCTTGGAGCATGCATCGACATAGCCTCCTCGACGGGATGTGGACTGCAGATGGCAATGCACCGGGAATCATTGATATCGACTTGCGTCGAATTTCCGCAAGTAGTTTCAAAGTCCGCTCGGCAGTAGGACTTACAACCGGCAGTAGGACTTGCAACGCGTTGCAGTTGTCCAAACTTTAAATAATTTAAAGTTTCCGTCCATGACAATTCCTTATCATCCCCTTTCCTCTTCCCTAAACCCTCCCCTTCTGTCGATTCCCACTTCCTGCACGTCAAGTGTGCACAACAAGCATGTCAGACCGCTGGAACGGATAGCCTCCACGGAAAGTAGTTCTACCGCCCTGTGTGCTCTGCGCACACGACGGCATGGCTGTTCGAGGGATGCTGGGTTACGGGCTATGGTGGAGATTGTATGGAAGGATTTCGAAGAGCCCCGGGCAGAGGAAAAGGTGTGTTACCTCCCTATTCAGAATCAGTTGTCTTGTGCGAGGTCGTATGCGCCGTTTTGCTTTGTGCTCTTCGAGGGGTGTTGGTACGTCGAGCCCATGATGACCAATGATGCTTGCTCTGACGACGCTACTGTAGGTTGCGTTCACTACGGCCGTGTATTAAAATCCCTGGCCGCACCTTCCTTTGTCGCTCGCATAATCAGGCCCGATGCAACCTGCACACATCACAAGCTCGCGGAGGGGCACAGCATCGACAACCCCGCCATCGAGTTCAAGAAGCTGTGCATAGCTGCGAACCTGCCATTTCTGCGCGTGTGCGGCTGATGCTGATGCCATCATCTACTCCATCGCGCAGGACGGGCGGAGTACTCGGAGTGGGTGATAGCTTAGATAGGTTTTGTATCGGGTATTTCTATGGCCTCTCTTATGTCTGTATGTAGACGTTTGTCGAGTTTTCTGCTCTCTGTATCAGTGTGACTATATTCGGGTACGCCTGCCTGTGTACTAGCTCAAAGGTAATGGTATATCACTCTGGGTAGAGCGGTATGCTCCTACATACTTATATATACTGCTATGAGCGAAATTCCGCTACTGACCTACCTCACTACTGCCAGATATGTACTGCTACTCGGGGATAATGTAGCCCGTGCCCTAGCTACTCACGGCTATATACCGGGGGGACTAACAATGGGCTACCAGAGGTATATAGGCTACATACCGGTATTTCTCTGATTGATTTTTTCCTGATGTACGAGGTCAACTTGAAGCCCACTTCGTTCCGCCGTGCCTTGGGGCTACGGGAAGTGGGGTCTTTCATACCATAGTGATTGATACCAATTGTATATTGTAGCATTGAATACGATAATTCGACTTTCATTACATTTGACGTCCGAACGACTTTTAAACGACTCTTTCCTCGACTACAGTCTGACGTCCGAACGACTTTTAAACGATTCTTTTCTCGACTACAGTCTGACTCCCAAGCGACGGGGAGACGACTCTCGTACGACTAATGTCAGCATTACTAGCCAAATCACTCTTACGTCGATTTGACTTGGTATTGACTTTCGACTGACAGTCTCAGTCAGGTAGATGCGACAAAAACGACAAAACGTCAGGTGAGTTGACTGTCTGACTACGGCCCGACCCTGGGCTGACTTTTCGTTTTTACTGAGCCTGATGAGCGATCAATCATCCTCAGACTGCCCATTCTCAAAAACCTTCGAATGTCGGAGTTCTGCCTACATTGGTATGGACGCAACATCGTGCACAGGCTAAAGTACACCCGTCATTTGCGTTCTTGTGGCCAATTGCCTTCGCGCCTGATATCGGTGAGTAGTGTCTCGTGTGCCATTCATGGACCAACGCTAACCTTTACAAATGGATTGTCCTAGAAACACACGCCCCCATCCTCCTCAAATGCAAATCCGCCCGCCCGCATGCGCCCACCAACGAGCGGTGCTACATATACACCCCACTCGATGTGAAGGCGGTGGTGGTTAGCTGTTGTAAGTCGTTCCGTGCGCCATTTCTCCCTTTCCCTTTCCTTTCTACCAAATACTCACTCTCTAATTTCTTTCGTCCTCCTCCGCAATCGCTACCTCGTCATTCACTACCACGCAGAGCACGAAGCTGATGACATATGAGCGCACGGCCCTCCTCCTGAACGCATGGAACGCGCTCCTCCTCGGGATACTATACCTCGCTTTCTAGGCCTTCCCGCTCACGTGCAATGAGCATGGATTCAGCGCGGACTCGAAGCAGATAGGGATGACCTTAATGGGAATTGGGGTGGAAATGG
Source organism: Athelia psychrophila (assembly GCA_001630335.1). Lineage (NCBI taxonomy): Eukaryota > Fungi > Basidiomycota > Agaricomycetes > Atheliales > Atheliaceae > Athelia > Athelia psychrophila. The sequence goes on from KV417694.1 coordinate 53,012, forward strand.
TCGAGGTGCTGTGACAGCTGTGTCGCATGCCGTTTTGGAACCGGTGCGTTTCTGTCTTCTCCCTCCTTCTTCTGTTTCGCTTCGATTGAGTATGGAGCATGAGCTAACGATAAAGGCACAGGCTACTATTCGCACAAGGAAAGCTCAAGTTCAACCACCATCCTCCGTAAACATGGCTGTACATGGGCCAAGTCGGTTGCATCCTGGTGCCAATCGGGCTGTTCGCCCTCGCGTGCACGACTTACGCGTCCGTGCGTGGATCTTCCCAAATTCCAATGATCGCGTCCATCCCGTGCGTATCTTTGTCTTCCTTCCCGCTTGAAGGCAGTCCCTGACCCTTTGTATTATTGCTCGAAGTGGTAGATTTGGCGCAGGCATTTACTTCGCATTAACCCCCCACAGTCGCGTACCTCGTCACCGCCTACCGCCCCATCGCCGCCTCCGCCATGGGCGCCAACACTTGTCTCGAAACATTCGGAGTCAGTGAACAGTAGAGTTGGGCGCTTCCTCTTTATGGACCCGTGAGTGTCTCGAGGAGTAGTGTGCGCCGCCGCCTCGCGGGAAGGCAACGTCGGTCAATTTGTAGAGCTGTATCTCGAGAATCTAGCAGGGCGGGCCTCCCGGTGGTGCAGCGACTTCCCGATGGATGATGCAAGCAGGTTCGACATGATTGCTCATGCCCGCTGGCTAATGTATGCTAATGACCATGCAGGGGGTTGTATCCCCGAGATTAGACACTCCGTAAGCCGATGTAAACGTTTTCCCAAAGGTGTGCGTTCCACCGATTCAATCAGGAGAGTCTTAGCGAGTAATATTCTAGCTCGGCTAAGATCTACACCATAAGAATCTGGCATTGTCAATGCCAATCCGAGATCGACGGTTTACACCATCTCGCTAGCAGACGCTGGAGACGTGCTCAGACTCGGAGTACGTTCTTGTTCCTTACAAGGGCTCCTCCGGGAACACCCCGTTCATTCCAGATGAATGCCTACCTCATTTCTCGGGGCATCCGTCACCTAGATGCCAGAATTTGTCTCCGTGTATGATCACTCTGAGATCTGCTAGAAACTCAAATGATCTGCGTGCAGCTCCTTGTGCCAGTCGGTGGCTTCACAGGGTGGCGATACAACCTATTAACGTCGAAACTCTGGATCATCGGGCTATAACCACTGATCTTTTTAATGAGTTCAAAAACTCGCAAACTACAGTGACGATGAACAAGACAAAACTCATCTGAGTCCGCCCATTTCGAAGCCATTATATCGGGTTTTATGTTGAAATGGTGTACCTTGTGGCTCGAAGTCACCCACACCATTCGAAGCGTCTCTTCATTCAACTGTTGTACCCCGATGTGGCTTGATTTGCGTCCTAGAGCCGAAATCTCACAAGCTGGACCCGTGCCACCTGCCGCGCCGATATCTCCTTTATCTCCTCAGAAGGACCGTGCTTCTCCAGGTTCCTCGTTCCACTCTTCCACATCGAAAATCCTATTTGGAGTTTGTCTCAGAAATCTGTGGTGTGATTTGCATCTTCGAGTACAGTCTCTAGCAGTGCCACCTACCATACCATTATTTCCTGCCTTCAAGTACTGCATTATATTTGGAATATTGTTTCTGGCCAGGTCAAGGGGCGTCCGCGGAAAGATTCCGTGACATCGACTACCCCCTGGTACAACCTCATTTGGTGACCGGGGTCCTGGACAACCGCGTTTTTCGATGTTTTGACCGATGTTTTGACTGGCTCAGTCAAACAGCCTCGGACAAGTCGGCAGCTCAAGTGATATGATTTTAAATGAATTTACATGTTGTTAAAATTAACATTAGTGGAACATTGAAGAGGGAAATGAATAATTTTCGTGGGAAAAGGCACGTGCATTTGCTTATGCGCGCCACGCAATTGATCACTTAAATCAGTACCGGCAACGCTCCCTAATTCGGTGTGCATGTGGCGCGCGCCAAATCGCCGCGTCCGATGGTCACTTTTTATACCGGCTCGCACACTCACCGTATCATACGACTTCATACACAAAAGTTGTTCAGAGTTGGTATGTCATGGAAATGGCCAGGCTCAAATTTCAAAATAGCTCAAACTGGGCTCCCTGTAGCTCATATCTCAAGATTGAAGATGGCAATAAGAATTCTACGGAAGAGGTTCGATTTTTTTGGTACTAAAACATGTCTTCCGATACTTGCTTTGGCTCCAAGTGTTGCGTACCCCAACTTACCATACTTTCCTGTCTGTGCATATGATATAACTCACTACTTTCGCGAAAGAGGCTGCACCTGCACGTGCATGACATCATTCCCGATGTTTAGCCGAGGTTGTGGTACCCTAAGTGGTGATCAGGGTCCTGCCACGGTTGTTTGGGGTAGTCGATATCTAAAACTTTAGTTCCAGCCGCCCCTTGGGCCAGGTACTGTGTTTCATTATTTCACGTTCGCAAACACAGACCATGTGCAAGATCTCCACGGCTGACACAACTTCAATTCAGCCAGTCATTTATCGTAAATTTGGTACAGTAAATATATTGGACATGTGAATAGACTACCGCAATTAGAGCGAGGAGCAGCGTACGGGCATTAGAACAACTTGGAAGTAACATAAAATGACGCAGACATCCGAGAAAGAGGTCATATGATAGCTTCCAACCCGAACCAAATCACCCACATTACGCACAACATGCACATCGTCGGGTTGGACCAAGAAGATGCGCCACCATTAACCAACGGCACAGACTCGCCAATGGTGTAGTTCATACAGCTCAGCAGAACCGCATTGGTGGTCGATGGGAGAGGGGTGTTTGGGCCAGCAGAGTTGTTATATCCGGCAAGAGAGAGCACAACACTGCTAGCACGGTAATACTGCACAGCTTGCTCTGGCTGGGGCACACTGGTGCTGCTCACAGCCGAGAGAGGAACTGGGGACGGGGAACTTGCACTGGACAGGTACAAAGTGCAATTGGTGTCGATGGTGGTGATGAGCGCTGCAACTGTTGAGTTGTCCGCGATAACCCAGAACGTCGTGTTGTCGCTATTCAAAATGAACGTCGCCATCGCCATCGGTCCGCCTGGCCGAGTCGTGTTACTTGTATCGCCATACTGTGAAAAAACGCATCAGGGTGGCGTACTGGGTGCATAAAATCGGGCAACTCACGGCCCCGTCGTGACCGCCATTCTCGCCCACAGGGTAAACAACCGGCCAGTAGTAGTAGGGAAACCCGCAGGCGTACACATCTCGACAGCTATAGCTGACAGGGTAGCCACTGCCGTAGGTTCTGGATTAGGTATTTTCGTCAGCCATAATTTCTCAGAAAGTACCCAGCCACACCCACGAAGTCCCATAGATGCTACTGCGCGTACCACCGCCCACAGACCTCCCGGAAAACGTGGATCCCGATGGAATAGTGATGACCTTGCCTCCCCCGCCTCCATAAGTGGTAGCTGACCCCTTGCCGGTGTATCCTTTCCCAGAGCTAGTTACAGGAATCGATGTACCCTTTGGTGTGCTGCCGCCGCCGCCTCCTTTGCGGGGAAACAAGGCAAACAGGGGTGCTTCGCTTGAGTGCGTTGGTGAGGATGGGGATGAACATGATGGTTTGAAGTTTAAATGAGAGGACCAACCAAAGAATCGAGATGGCG
>KV417694.1:56674-73852 GCA_001630335.1 Athelia psychrophila
TACAACTGATCATGCAGATGTCGCCCACCACGACCAACGAGTCGGCAGTGCTGCTCAAGGCATTGGCACTGCTGGTGGCAGATTTGAGTGTCTGTGAGATAATGAACAAGATTGGAGAGGGGGTGATACAGATGATTATGGGCGAGGCGGTGACCTACACCACTGCAAACACAATCAAGAACAAACTATGGGAACCAATGAGCGAGCTGGAGGCTCTGAGAACAATCTTGTTGAATGGCAGAATGCAGGAGGAATGAATGTGAACATGGATGGGTTTGTTAGGACTTCATATCTTCACCCGGATGGGCCCTTCTTTCTTGCCCTCTGCAGTGCCTTACTACATACCTCACGAGTTTCTCGTACGGCCGGTGGTGCGAAATGCCCGATAATCTCGTGTCAGATATGCTCGGCTCCGCAAGCGATAACGTCGTCCGGGCTACGATGTATTTACGGTGTAGCTACGTAGCAGGCATATTTTTACGAGATGTGAGGCTATCGGGAGAGTTCCTTTCGAGTTTTTTGTTGGGGCTACGGGCCGTGGATAAATCGGGAGAGCTCCTTTCATATTTATCATGATAGCTATGGTATGATAGACCAGGTGAGCTACAACATAGATATCAATAGAGCTAGACTACATAAATCCACTGTATGAGCTGTGTGCAATAATTATCGTGTGAGCTGTGTGCAATAATATCGGGATAGCTGCAGGCGGTAATATCAGGATAACTGAGGACGATAATATCGGGGTGGCTGCGGGCGGTAATATTGGGATGGCTGCGGGTGATGATATTGGGATGGCTGCGGGCAATTATACAGGGATAGCTGCATACAATAATATATGTGAGCTACATATCAGTTCAACATAGTGAATCTGGTGGGGCTTCAGGATGGTAGAAATGACCTCGGGAGGTATTGGCCTAGTTGGGTCTCATACAGAAGCCTTTTTTCAGGCGAATTCAAATCTGGTCCCCAATTGCCGTGGAAGTCACTGGATCACAAGATATTGGCAATAGATCAACTATGTGAGAAACCACTGATAGGCTTATATCTCTGGCAACAATGGGCAGATAAGGTCTGACATATCTGTGTATATACAGCACATGTTGCAGCTATAACTGGGCCCTACCCAGATCAAAAGAGCCTTTATGTTTCCCACCATTATAGCACATGATCGAAGAATGCCACGGGTTTCATACTAGTAACGGCAACCCGTGGCATCCTATTTATAGACCATGCACAATACTCTCAGATGCCATTTTCCCATACTATAGCTGCATGCTGAAAAAGGAATTTAGTCAAACGGGCCAATATTGATTGCAGAAGGTCCGCTAATGCAAATTAGGTGTACTCCGCCCTCTGCTGCAGGCTACACCATCGTGAGAAATATTTTCTGCTGCTATAATCTGTCATGGGAGCGTACTAGAAGCACAGGCCAAAAGGAATTAAACAGAAATAGCAGGGGGACACTCGAAGCTTACAGGATGTATTGTTGAACTATGTGTGCTGTTGGAAATCTCTGGCATATCTGTGTATATACAGCACTTGGGCAGCATTTCTGGATAGATCTTGTTCTCGTCTTGATATATGAGTTCTTGTGGACCTGTAAAATGGTATCCTGAGACTCTTGCAGGTGTAAAATCTCAGATCCTCACTCAGGGGGGGTGTTTCCGTACATTCACTGTTTTATGTGGTGTGCCTTCAATATTCGCCCGTTTGAGTAAATTCTTTTTTCAGCATGCAGCTATAGTATGGGAAAATGGCATCTGAGAGTATTGTGCATGGTCTATAAATAGGATGCCACGGGTTGCCATTACTAGTATGAAACCCGTGGCATTCTTCGATCATGTGCTATAATGGTGGGAAACATAAAGGCTCTTTTGATCTGGGTAGGGCCCAGTTATAGCTGCAACATGAGCTGTGTTTCAACCTTATCTGCCCATTGTTGCCAGAGATATAAGCCTATCAGTGGTTTCTCACATAGTTGATCTATTGCCAATATCTTGTGATCCAGTGACTTCCACGGCAATCGGGGACCAGATTTGAATTCGACTGAAAAAAGGCTTCCATATGAGACCCAACTAGACCAATACCTCCCGAGGTCATTTCTACCATCCCGAAGCCCCACCAGATTCACTATGTCAAACTGATATGTAGCTCACATATATTATTGTATGCAGCTATCCCTGTATAATTGCCCGCAGCCATCCCAATATCATCACCCGCAGCCATCCCAATATTACCGCCCACAGCCATCCCAATATTACCACCCACAGCCACCCCAATATTATCGCCCTCAGCTATCCTGATATTACCGCCCGCAGCTATCCCAATATTATTGCACGCGGCTATCCCGAGATTATTGCACACAGCTCACACGATATTATCGCACACAGCTCACACGATAATATCGCACACAGCTCATACAGTGAATTTATGCAGCCTAGCCCTATTGATATCTATGTTGTAGCTCACCTGGACTATCATACCCTAGCTATCATGATAAATATGAAAGGAGCTCTCCCGATTTATCCACGGCCCGTAGCCCCAACGAAAAACTCGAAAGGAACTCTCCCGATAGCCTCACAGCTCGTAAAAATATGCCAGCTATGTAGCTACACCATAATCACATCATAGCCCGGACGACATTATCGCTTGCGGAGCCGAGCATATCTGACACAAGATTATCGGGCATTTTGCACCACCGGCCGTACAAGAAACTCGTGGGGTATGTAGTACAGGTGTGCCCTCTGAATGTCGTTAGAGGGGTGAGGCTCGATATTCACCGATGTTCCTCGAATAGATGTGTACCCGCGAGTAGACTGAGCGGGGTGTTGGCGTTGTGTGGGAATCTTACACCCGAATAGAGTTGGCTGTGTACAGAGATATTATTATCCTTTAAGTATCTGGTAACTATCTTGTAGGTACTCACCTGTGTACAGAGAGGAAAAGCTGAGGGGCTTCTCATACACAGGTGCTGCTATTTATACTGTGTTGCTATGCTGCACATTACTAAGTCCATGCTGCGCACTACTGCGGATTGGTAAGTCTGCGAGAGAATAAACCCATTCTAAGTAAGGCTTGGTAATAGTATCTGTAATCATGCTGCACAGTGCACAGCCCGCTGAGTGATCATGACGAAGCGGGTGCTAATAATAGGTACTGATGTATCAGCAAGTCCGAAATAGTCGGACATCAGGTAATCAAGATGACTAGCAAGTCACATGGGGACCAATCCATGTGATATGGTTGTAATAAGATCACGTGATGAATGGAACATTCTGGAATGGTGTGGAATAAATATATATATAGTATGTGAGGAATGTGTTCATAATAGGGGCAATGGCATCAGTAGGGGCAAGTCGTGACAGGGTTCAAGGAGGCACTAACAGCGTAAATAAAGTCAGCTGTGGCCAAGATAGCAGCAGAAGCAAAGATAGCAGCAGAAGCAAAGATAGCAGCAGAAGCAAAGATGGGGGTAATGAAAGCCATGGAAGAAGCAACAGCAGAGATGAAGAAGGCAACAGATGGGACAATGAAGGTGGCCGAAGCAGTCCTGGCAGACGTGAAATCTGTGCAGGCCGCAAAGACAGCCACAGCGGAGGAGGTAACCATGGAAGGAGGACCCCCAGGACTGACACCACCGGCCCTTTGGTGGAACCAGATGAGAGCAAGGGAGCTTAAGGCTAAAGAAGTGTTAGGGGGTGTGTCAGCGACGGCACCATCTCACGACCACGGGGTACCACTAACACACACAGAGAAGACCAAAGTGGCAAAGACGCTGATGCAAATGCACTCGAGACGTCAGCTGGCGACGCCTGCAAGATACTGGTGATAGTTGAGAAAGAGGGCACAATGTTGGGGCTCGAAGGGCTCAGTGCGGAGGTGCTGATAGACACAGCAAAAACAGTTGTTGAGCTGATGCAGAAGGGAGGACAAGAGGTCCCTCCAGGGCTCACGTTCCAAGGGGCAAAGACACTTCCTAGAGGGAACATTGTGTTCACAGCGAACTCACCAGCAGGAGGGGTTTGGATCCGCGAGCACAGACTCGCCTTCATACGGAACCTGGGAGGGGTGGCAAAGATTGCGGATGCGGTGATTTTCGTGGCGCTGGAGAATGTACCAGTGGGGTTCTGTGTCACGGAACGGGCCCTACGAGGCCTCGAGAACACGAACGAGCTACCTAAAGGGAGCATCAACAGTGCATGATGGATGAAATCTCAGCAGAATAGGAGGACAGGGCAGAAAACAGCTCACCTTTTACTAAACTTTGATGTCCCGCAAAGTGTGAACCTAGCACTTAGGAAAGGAGTATATGTCATGGGTAACAGGAGTTACACGAGGAAGCTAACGGCAGAACCACTGAGATGCTACAAATGCCAGAAATTGTGGACAATATTGCAGCACCTGGCAGCAAACTGCCCCAGCACATTTATCATTTGCAGGCTCTGCGGTGAGGCGCACCACACGGACAAATGCCCGCTCAGGAACGAGGACCCGCAGAAGCACTTTTGCATCAACTGCAAAGTGCATGGGCATGGAGCCAGCGACAAACTATGTGACAAGTATGTTAAACTGCTTGTGGAGATGAACAAGAGGACCCAGGTGCCTTATTCAAGTATTACATTGTGGACGATGAGGATAAGACTATGGAGCTTCTTCACCCTGATGCAGAGGAGCTCGTTGGAGGACGAGGAGCACTTTACCGACAGGAAGGTCAGGCGATGTGGGAGGCCAACAGCTGTTATGATATGAGATGCGGAGGATGGAAACGCGCGCCGCGAGAGCACAGCATTAGTATGTTTGGACTGGTCGGAAACCAGTTCGGCATCAATGTGCTTAGGGGTGATTCCACATCAGACAATCTTATATCTTACTGGAAAACTTCTCGATCTCGTTCTTTAGATTTATTATCTTCGTTACTAGGTATGCAGTATGTTTTCAGTTTCACTATGTTCACAATATAACTTCGTTACTAGATTACTTTTGTCGCTGCATTGCAGATCACTGGCAGGGTCTTACAACGGCCACAGAGAGAAGCAATATTGGTATAAGACACAGTCGAAGCAGAACAAAGGGCCTCAAGGGTTTCTCAATACATTGGAAAGCATCACTGTGATGAGGGAGAAACCTATTGTGGAGCGTACAGAGGAAGAGTGGGAGTTCATCCATCAGTGGACCTGTTCCTTTTAATAAATAAACTACAGCTACAGCTGTAAAGCTGAATGGATAAATCACAGCTGTAGCTGGGCAAATAATTAATTATTTCCCAGCAACAGCTGCAGGCATAATTGCCCCAGCTGCTGCTGCCAGCCACAATTTTGGCTGGCAGGCCCGGGAATGGCATTAATGCTTCTGCAATGCAAAGTTAAGCCCCAGCAGACAGCTGGGTTCAATCATATTTAATGCATTGTTATTTGTTTTGCCTTTTTTTTGATCCCTGATTTCCAACTCCCATACAGTAGTAATTGTAAACCCTAGGGTTGTTACGAGGTAACATGTGTAATCCCGGAAGGGCTTCTTTGTGGTGCTAATAAGCGAGGTTGGTGTCTTTAGACGTTGAGAGAGAGAGAGATTGACCGTTGTCAAGAGCGAACGTAAGTCTGAAGACAAAGTTAACATTGTGAAACTGTAAGTGAAATGTAGACTATACCTGAAGACAAAGAGGATAAGCTGAGGATCCTCTGTCGACAGGTCTATGTACTTATACTAAAGAGTCGTGAGATAATATGTCCTAATGAGTAAGGCTTAGCAATACATGTAGTAAGGTATCTGACGAAGCGGGGCCCAGTGAGTCAGAGATGCGTATGTAAAAGTCCGAAGTCGTTCAGCGTTCGTAAGCGTAATAACTAATGAGTCACGTGGGGACCAAGCCACATGATACGAGAGTAATCAGGTCACGTGATGATGTATCTAAAAGTCCGTTGCTAGAATGTTCTGTATGTAAATGTATCCGTATCATATCTGTATGTATATGAAAACGTTGGGGCAACTCGTGACATTATCCCCCCCTTTATTAGCTGTTCGTCCCAGAACAGTAGCTACTTCTTTGCTGATGGATGCACAAGATAGAAATCTTTGATGAGTTCTTGGGTGTGTTCCAAGTTTTTTGCAGGTTGCCATGTGTTTTCCGACGCCATTGTCCCTTTCCAGTTGACTAGGTATTGGAGTTGGTTTCGATAGCGACGAGAATCTAGAACCTTTTCGACTTCCCATTCTTCTTCGCCTTCGATCTCAACTGGTGGGGGTGGAGGAAGTATGCGTCCGAGTGTGTCTGCTTTGTGCGGGCTCAGAAGTTGCACGTGAAATATAGGGTGAATCTTCATTGCAACCGGAAGCTCTAGCTTGTAATCGAGAGGTCCAACTTTCTGGAAAATGTGATAGGGGCCAAGTTGCTTGTCTGCGAGTTTCTTGCTAGGTGCTGTGGTGTTTATGTTCTTGGCACTGAGCCAGACCATGTCACCGATCTCGTATGTTGGAGCATCTCGTACGTTTTTGTCATAGAAATACTTCATCCGTTCCTGTGATAGGCGTATTGCCGCTTCCGCATCATCCCGTGCACGCTGCAACAACTCTAGTCGTTTGCCGGCTTCCGGGACTCTGGTGACAGGGTTCAGGGATACTTGGAACTCAGGGTCGTAACCATAATTCATGTAGAAAGGGCTGTTCCCGGTGGCAGAGTGAATACAGGAGTTGAAAGCAAACTCGGCTATCAGTAATAAGTCTGACCAGTCGTTCTGTCGGTAATCACAGAAGATGCGGAGGTATTGTTCTATTTCCGCATTCCATCTTTCTGAGAAACCGTCGCCTTGAGGGTGATATGCCGTAGTAGGAGTGGGTTTGACTCCGATTCCCTTGTAGATTTCGCGGATGTATGCTGAGGTGAATTGTGGGCCGCGATCTGTAACCATGTGCTCAGGAACACCGTGGAGTTTGAAGACATTTTTGATGTACATATCGGCTGTTTGAGCTGCATCTGCTGTTTCGTTGCAAGGAATGAAGTGGACTTGTTTGGTGCCCATGTCTCCGACCGTCAGGATAGAATCGAAACCATTGGATATTGGCAGTTTGACGATGAAGTCGCTGGCTACTTTCTTCCATGGAATGCTGCTGACTTCGATCGGTTTTAGGAATCCGTAGGTCTTGCCTCGTTGCTGTTTCCCCCTGAAACAAGGGTCACAACTATCGACATATTCATTGATAAACTTAGTCATTCCGGGCCACCAGTAGTTTCGAGAGATCAGCTCGAGTGTCTTTGCTTGTCCTGGGTGTCCGGCTGGGAGGACGTCATGGTGCGCTCTCGTGACATCTCGACGAATCGAGTTGTCCAATGGCACATAGACTTTCCCTCGGCGGAGTATGAGTCCTTGCTCTGCGTTCCATTCCTCCAGGCCCTTCTGTAGATTTACAGGGCCAAAGTTCTGGACCAACTCAAGAGCTGATGCCACTTCGTGGTCTTTGTTGGTGCACTCCCGAATACGTGCTAATAAGGATTCATCGGGGTGAATGACAATTTCGTCGAAGTGTGTCGCTGAGATAGTGAAATGGCGGGTTGCAGCTACTTTGAAGTGTTTTGTGTCTAGCATGATCTGATCTTTGTTGTCGTTGCAATCTTCTACGAAATGATCGGCTCTTCGGCTAAGAGCGTCTGCTGCTATGTTTCCTTTCCCTGGTTTGTGAACAATGACGAAGTCGAATTGGGTCAGGTACAGAGCCCATCTGGCTTGTCGGCGGGTGAGGTTTTGTGCCATGCGCCAGTATTCTAGGTTCTTGTGATCGGACCATGTTTCGAATGTGACTTTGACGCTTTGGAGGAGGTTTTCCCATTCTGCAAATCCTCGAATGATAGCGAGCATTTCTTTGTCATAGATATTGTAGTTTCTCTGAGCGGGATCGAATGATTTAGAGATGAAACCTAAGGTAACCAGTCGCCACTTTCTTTCTGTCTTTGGAGGAGGACGCCACCGGTAGCATAGCCCAATGCATCGACTTCTAGGTGGAGGGGTTCGTCAGACATATATGTTGCGAGGTTTGGCATGAGCAGGAACACTGCTTTTAGATCGTCCCATGCCTTCTGTTCTACTTCTGTCCAGTACCATTTCCGATCTTTCTCGGTGAGGACATAAAGTGGTTTGGCGATGTTGCTGAAATCTTTGATGAACTTTTGGTAATACCCAGCAAGGCCGACAAACATCTGGATATCATGGCCGCATTTTGGCAGGGGCCATTCTTCAATCGCTTTGACTTTCTTGGGGTCCATGGAAATCTTCCCATGTTTGACCATAACCCCTAGATATGCAATCTCGTCTTGATCAAATTCACATTTCTCGATTTTGAGGAAATATCTGTTTTCCACAAGACGGTCCATGACTTGTTCAACAACCTTGTGGTGAGCTTCAATGTCGGCTTTCTTTCCGTGAACTAGGATATCGTCAAAGTAGATGATGACGAGGCCGAGGATAATGAGGTCGTAGAAGATCTGTTCCATCTCACGTTGGAAGGTTGCAGGCATGTTGGCGAGTCCAAAGAAGGTGACCATAGGTTCAAACAGACCTCGATTGGTAACAAAGGCGGCCTTCCATTCGTCTCCTTTCTTAATGCGGACATTGTTAAATGCCCATCTGATGTCCATTTTGGTGAAGACGTCGCTGCCAAAGATGCTTTCTAGAATTTCCTTGATCATTGGCATGGGGTAATTGTCTTTGATCGTCCATTCATTTAACTTGCGATAATCTTGACAGGGGCGCGCTTCGACCCATTCCGTCATCCCCGGCTTCTGTACCCAGAAGAAGGGAGACGACATCGGTGACTTCGAGGGACGGATGTACTTTTTCCGTAACTGATCCTCGAGCCAATGATCAAGCGCGACTTGTTTGGGTGCCGACAAGGGATATGGTTTAGCCTTGGTGGGCATGAAGCCTTCCTTCATATTGATAGCGTGATCAGTCTCCTTGTGTTCTGGGAGACGTTCGGCTTTGCTTTTGCGAAAGATGTTGATGTACTTCCAGTATCGTTCTGGTAGTTTCTCCTTAATTTTCCTATCTTCCTCTTCTTCCAACTCTGTTCCAGCGGCGAATAGGACTTTTTCCTCGGGAATTTGCATAGTGCCCGATTTGAAACTGATTTTTGGGTCGTGGTGTCTGAGCCAATCGATCCCGATTGTTACGACGTGTATTCGTAGTCGTTCCCAGATGGGCCTTATAGTGACGTTGATATAATAGTGTTCGTAGTGAGGTGTCGATCCTTGTGATCGAGAGCGAATACAAGTCACTTGAGACAAAGTTAGATAGTATTCAGAACAGTGTAACTGTGACTGTACCTTGAGACAAAGAGGATAAGCTAAGGTCTCAAGGTCCAAGTCGCTGTCTACTTATATCAATGTAATAGTAATCGTGCTGACGATGTGGGGCCCTATGGGTAAGCGTGTATGATGCTAAGGGGCCCGGGGAGTCATAGATGTGTATGTAAAGATCCGTTGATAGTGGACGACATGTGGAGTAGTCGTGGGTGAAGTAAACCCGTGATGGAATGGAATGTGATGGAATGGCGTGGAAGGATGTGGAACGATATGGAATCGGAAGGAATGAGTTGGCCATGTGATAGATAGATAGGGGCAACTCGTGATACCGATGATCACGTCCTTGTTGCCAATGCCAGTGACAGTGAAGATTTCTTCCATCTTCTTTCCTCCTACTTCCATGTTTAGTACGCAATAGTCCGTAATTGACCCGCTCTCATTGTCTGTTCCATCAATATTTAAAAGTCTGATCGGGTTTGGGTACTTGCATATGGGAATGTTGTGTTCGTTAACAAACTTTTGATTGATGAATAAAGTTGACGCCCCAGAATCGATCATCGCAGCAATGACGATCGTCTGAGAGCGTCCGATAATACTAATAGGTACATGAAAATGTTCATTGAGAGATATAGAGTTCGTAATCGTACTACAGATATTTACTTTAGTCCGTTCGAGATGAGAATGTATGTAGTCGGCCACCCTGGTCACAGATGTCGACTGAATTAAAAACCCGCTTCCCTTGCTTCGTCTTTGGCTGTGATCATGGAGACGAGAGAAGCGTACTTAACTTGCATCTCGTTGAGGCTGGCTTCTAGTTCAGCGACTCGAGGATCCGTCCTGAAACTCTTCTCGTTGTTCTTGGAGGAGCCTTCCACGAACTCGGGCTTCTTACCGGCATCAGATGACGTTGCAGCTACCTTGGCAGCTTTAACGATGACCTTCCGATAAGGGGACTTCCCTTCCTGGGTGCATTTCCTCGTGATATGTCCTTCCTTGTAGCAGTTATAGCAAATGAGCGTGTTCGCATCTACTTCCATGGGAACTCCAGGAGATAGTTGGCTTTCTTTAGATGATGAAGGCGAGGCGGCGCTAGGCGTTCTCGTCCGCCAACTGTCGTTGCGTGGGGTGGTTGCTGCAGGGGTGGACTGGCGAGCGTTTGCACCAGTGAATTCTGCCCGTTGTAACTCTGCTTTGAGGGCGGCGGCTTTCATTTTTGGAATTGTTCTCATGTCCCGATCCCAGGACCCGATGGTGTTGTAGATAGAAAATGTGATACCCGTGCGGAAGCGTTCCAGAAGGTCGACATTGCTGTAACCGGTTTGGGAGCCGACCAGCATGAACCTGGTATGATAATCAGATATTGATGTGGTACCCTGGACTATGCTCAGGATTGCGATCCGAGCTTCTGCCTTTGCGTTGGAAGATATCCATGCCTCTTTGAATTTGATGATGAAATTGTCGAAGGTGGAAATTGTGAAGTCCTCGTCTTCGTACACCATTTCGAAATCTTCTTCTTCGTCATCAGACCAGTCTGGATGGTCTTCTTTCCAAGAAGCTTTCTTTAGACGATCCCCGGCTTGGAGAGAGTTGTGCATGTATGGTTGGATCCACTCCGCTGCTTTGTCCTCACAAAGACTGAATGCGAGAGAGAGGATCTTTTCTTCGGTGTCGTATATCTCGACATTCGCGGTGAGATACATCCGGAGTGCCGTGAGAAATCTACGAGCGTCGGTTTTGATCCCCTTGAATTTATTGGGAATAATTCCGACTTTCTCTGGTCCTCGAGATGTCGTGGATCTCTTAGATAAGCCCTCGATGATGGCTTCGTTGGTGAGGTTTCCCTGTTTGGCCAGGTGTGCAAGGAGTTGCGCCACAAGTTCCGTCTCGGGGTTGGTTACCGCGGGTTGTGCAGCTTCGTTCAACGTATGAAGTATGTGTCTAACTCCGCTTGGTCTATGTCGTTGATAGTCTTTTTGGCGGGAGCATTTGGGGTGGATTGGCCTGAGACGTTCATCTTCTTTGGTTCTGGTGACGTGGCCCTTGAGATATTAAAAGGGTTGTTTGGGTTCGTCGCTCGTTGTTTCTTTGAGAGTTTGAAACGCTCTACTGGCATAAAACTATCTGCGGGTGTCGGAGTAGTTGACACGCCGGAGTGCTCGGAGGGTGATGGTGCTCTGGTGTCGGTAAACGACGGCCTTCTTCTCCTGAGATGAGACCCTGACTCGTTGTCTGGGGTGTCTGACATGGACTCGTTGTCTAACGCTGATGTAAAGAATGTGTCTATAGTTGACGATGGAGTCGTTGGGGTCTTCGGATGAGATTGACTGGGGTCTGGTCCAAGAACGTTGGGCTAGAGATATTTTCATTGTGATATGCATACCCCACATTTTATCTTGATTCTTTTTTTGTTGGATAGTATAGGATCCCCTTTATCCGAGGAATTTTTGGGAAGGTGATATTTTGGAGGGGCTATGGTGTCGGAGCGAAGCCGCTGAAACAAGTGCAAAAAACACAGAGTTTCAAAAATAGTCACACATTAGTCACAAGGGCGCCCCGCATAGAACCATTGATCGACTAGGCGTCGGAGCTAATAAACATCACATTTCGTCATGTTTGCAAGGTCTCCAGCTTTGAATTTTTGCTATAGAATAACAGCTCATCCCCTCGTCATCGGATAAGCTCAGACAGTTAGATAGATGTCTTTTGCATACATTCCCAGCTCAATGGGGCGAAACGATCATGGGACGGGATTTCCGAGTGTGAATGATGCCAAATTATGCGATTTAGCAAAGATTGCAGCTACAAATGATTTTATACTGCATCATCCACTTGCTCATTTTTCCTACAGAAAATTCGGGTATGCTCAGAAAGCATGTAAGAAAAATATGCCAAAGTTATTTGGGCAATAGGTGGTCGGAGCAGCCAACGAAAAATCCTTTAAAACCATTTTGAAACTCTGTCATTTTGAAAGACGGTGTCAATGGCCTACAGTGCGCCGCCCGTGTCACTAGATACCCTCCGAGGAGAACAATTGTACTACACCGATCGCTCGGTGATTCCAGTCCTGCCGGGTATCCTTTGTGCTCCGAGGCGGACACATGCCCTTCCGAAAGGGCACTGTCAGCATAACACGTGGTGGATCCAGCGAAACACAGCGCAAAGGATGAGCAGCAGCGCGTAGCTGTGTCAAACATAATTAATGCTTCTGCAATGCAAAGTTGAGCCCCAGCAGACAGCTGGGTTCAAGCGTATTTAATGCATCGTTATTTGTTTCGCCTTTTTGTCCGCCCAGGTTGTGAACACGAACACGTGAAAAAACAGCAGGGCTGAAACTGCATTTAAGTGACCCAGTAAGGCCCCACTATTATTTTAGTGGGTGTCAGAAAGTTTCACAAGACTTAGACAAAGGCTAAAATAACTTCCCTAATCTCGTCGTCCAGGTTATGAACACGAACCAGGCGAAAAAACGCTGGCACTGGAACTGTATTTAAGTGACCCAGTAAGACCCCACTATTATTTTAGCGGGTTCCGGAAAGTTTCACAAGACTTAGACAAGGACTAAAATAACTTCCCAGACCTCGTTCAAATCCGGTACGTCCAGGTTTGTGAACACGAACACGGGAACCACTTTTGTCGTTTTTATTTAAGACCCTCCGACTTGGTCCACGACCCCACGACAGTGGGACCGGACACCTGTACATAACTCCCGGTAACCTACAGTATAGTCCAGGAACCCAACCACGTTGTCAGTGTCCCGTTCACCGTCTAAATAAAACGTTTTTTTCAACCTCTTTATCCCACTATTCGGCCTTTTATTTAAGACCTTCCGGCTGGTTCACGAGTCTGTGGGAAGGGTACTGTAAGTCAAGGTGTGTTTCCCAGAGACCTAGCTAGGGTCACCGTGACCTTCCAGACGTCATAAAATAAACTTCCCAACCTCACTCCAAGTCCGGGTCTTTTCCGAGGTTTTACGCTTAAAGTTACGTTAACTCCGACCGGTGTCGTACCCTTACGGGAGGTTTGGTAGAGTCTTAGTAGTATCTCACAGATCTTTCGAGGGTACTTAAATAACTTCTCGTATCTTCCCACGGACTGGGAAGAACTTGGAACCTTTTCCGACACACACTCGCCAAATCCCGTCCAAACTCGAGCTTTTACGCTTTCACTTCCGGTTCCGAACTAAGTTTCACGAGTTATTTTAACAGTCTGTGTAAGATCTCCCAGTACCTACACACGTACTAAAATAGCTTCCCAAACCTCGGGTTACCTTACGTGAAACCAGTGTTTTTGTGCTTTTACTCGCTAGTCCAGGTTACATCGACCCAGTTCCGAACGAAGTCTTACGAGTTATTTTAGCGGTCTGGTAAGGTTTCCCAGTAGGTCTCACACGTACTAAAATAACTTCCCAATCCTCGTGTCCCTTGTCGTCAAACCCAGTCATTTTGTCGCTTTTAATCGCCTGTCCAGTCATTTTGTACAAACGTAGTAATTTAATCACTAGGGTTCAAAACCATCGCTGTTTTTACCGTTTAATGTGGTTTTGCGCTATAACACCTGGGGGAAAAAGTGCGGAGCGCGCGCAAACCTGTATTGGGGTGGGATCCCAAATGTTAATGATGACATACCCTCAACCTTTAGTCCCTAGTTTTTTTTCCGTTTTGTTTATTGTTACGTAATTTATACTAACTTGGGTCGACAGACGACCCCGAGTTGAAACGTAACGTCTTCGTAATTAATACAAACTGTGTCGATGCGCGACGACGAGTAGGAAACGTGACACAAAACGACCTAGGGGCCCTAAATTAACTGGCTGGCGGCAACTGCCCGACGGTTTATTTAGTTTGATGACCTACGGCACTGGCCCGACGGTTTTATTTACTATTTAACTTAATGACCTACTACCACCTACCCGGGGACGTGTATAACCGTATAAACACGTCACAGTTTCGCGATGCCTTACAGTTTTGCCCTAACCCGTGCCTTCCGACTACACTACCCTTGCCACTGCCTAACAGTTTGTTTAATTTAATGACTTACTAACGACCCGTGACGTGTATAACCGTAGAACACATACTCGTATACCTTACAGTTTTACCCTAATACGTGAACTTTCCGGCTACGCTACCCTTACCCTTGTCGTTATTTAACTTAACTTACTTTAATTTATAACCACTACCGAACGCGACCCGAGACGTGAAAAAACGCGTAGGAAGTCGCTCCGACCCGAAAGTTACGGTTGTAGTAATTAATTTAGAGTGAGTCGCTGCCGAACGTGACCCGAGACGCGTAAAAACGCGTGGGATGTCACTCCCGACGCTTACTTTAAGCTATAACCACTACCGAACGCGACCCGAGACGCAAAAAGACGCGTGGGAAGTCGCTCCGTCCCGAAAGCTACGGTTGTAGTAATACGACGTAGCCAACTCATATTACACACACACTAGAGCAAATTCCCTGAACCCCCTACCCTACCCTTCCCGGAGTGACGCTCCCGGAAAGGGAAACCCGTGCAAGTAGCACGCCACCCCAGAATCCTGAGATGACTTGCTACTTACACAAACTTCCCTTTCTAGAAACGCCCCACCTCCAAATCCCCTCCGAAACCCCCTTTTCCTTTACACTCCACCGCGCGCCGGCACGAAACTTTTAGACAACGCTTACCCCTGCTCTGTGCTCTCGCGGACGCCGCTTTAAAAAAACTCCAAAGTCGACGCCCATGCCGGGAATGGGATCGGGGCATTACGCAATTGCAGGAAAGGGATTGGGACACAAATCCCGGCCAGAACCCCATTGGGATTGGGATTGGACGACACCACGTGGCCGTTCAATGACTGAGCCCAGTGATTTCGCAACTGGGATTGGGATGGGATGCCACTCGGCAGCCATTAATAATGGCTGGTGCAGTCACTCAATCACTACCCAGTCACGAAGCCACTGTGACGACTGGGCACAAATCCCGGCCAAAAACCACAGGATTGGGATCGGATAGTCATTCAACCACTGGATAGTTGTTACTTAATTAATGACTGATTAGGCCACTGAAGGGACGTACGAGAAACTTATTTTACGTATTCGGGGGAGGGTGACGACTCACACTAGAGGTTGGGTAAGACTTCCCAGGACTACCAGTGTCACTAAATTAACTCGCGAAACCTGCTCCAAATCCCGTCCAAAGTTAACCGTTTTCGCCTTACCGGAACGCCACCACGAAGTGTATCCGGATTATTTTAGAAGCCTGTGGAAGGTTTCCCAAGACCTACCCAAGGACTAAAATAAGTTCCCAAACCTCACAGAACGTACGTCTTTCAGCCTAAACCCACTCGTCGAGTCACCGAACCAGTTACTGTAACCACTGTCCGGACACAAGGGAAACCTACGAGAAGTCTATTTTACGTAGTTGACGAAGCCTGTGGAAGGTTTCCGAGATCTTACTTACGGACTAAAATAACTCCCCCAACTTCCGGAGGGACTAAATTAAGTTCCCTAGACCGCTGCAAATCCCATCCGAGTTTGGTGACCTCGGAGTGTTTGTGCTTCCGTCCCCGGAGTATGTGTACATTATTTTACGAACCTCTGAAAGTTTACGTAAGATCTCCCACATACACCACAGACACTTAAATAACTTGTGAAACCTACTCCAAAGTCCGTCCGGGTGGTGGTCCCGGAGTTTTTACGCCAGTACGTAAGTGTGACGACGAGTGGGGTGTGACGACGGTGTACGAGTTATTTTAGTGGTTACGTAAAGTCTGGGTAGATTGTGGAAGACTTACGAAGTCTTACTGAGGGACTTAAATAACTTCCCCAACTTTCGAAGGGACTAAATTAAGTTCCCTAGACCGTTGTAAATCCCACCCGAGTTTGACGACCTCGGAGTGTTTGCGCTTCCGTCCCCGTAGTCGGTGCGAGTTATTTTACGGGTCTCCGAAAGTTTACGTAAGATCTCCCACATACTCCACAGACACTAAAATAACTTGTGAAACCTACTTCAAAGTCCGTCCGGGTGGTGGTCCCGGAGTTTTTACGCCAGTACGTTGAACGTGACAACGAGTAGGGTGTGACGACGGCGTGCGAGTTATTTTAGTGGTTACGTAAGGTCTCGGTAACTTGTGGAGGACTTCCGAAGTCTTACTGAGGGGCTTAAATAACTTCCCGAACCTTCGAAGGGACTAAATTAAGTTTCCTAGACTGTTGTAAATCCCACCCGAGTGTGACGACCTCGGAGTGTTTACGCTTCCGTCCCCACAGTTGGTGTGAGTTATTTTACGGGTCTCCGAAAGTTTACGTAAGATCTCCCACATACTCCACAGACACTAAAATAACTCGTGAAACCTACCCCAAAGTCCGTCAGGGTGGTGGTCCCGGAGTTTTTACGCCAGTACGGTGAACGTGACAACGAGTAGGGTGTGACGACGGTGTACGAGTTATTTTAGTGGTTACGTAAAGTATGGGTGACTCCCCAAGGACCTTCCCAGGTCACTTAAATAACACTCGAAAATCGACCACACGTACCTGCCTTTGGGTCGACTTTCCCACTTTTTTACGCAAGTACGTAGGACCGGGGTCCCTCACATTCTTATTTTACGACATCCGTAACGTCACAATACCCTACCACTACACCTTCCATACCCCCCCACGACTCGTTCGGTTACTCGGTGACCATCACGAGGTTCAGGTCATTTTGGTAACTTTTTACGCCGGTCCAGTCATTTTGTAAAAATTAGTGATTTAATCACTAGGGTTCAAAACCATCGCTATTTTTACCGTTTAATGTGGTTTTGCGCTATAACACCTGGGGGAAAAAGTGCGGAGCGCGCGCAAACCTGTATTGGGGTGGGATCCCAAATCTAAATGATGATGTACCCTCAACCTTGAGCTCCTAGTTA